>PVIH01003467.1:6021-160299 GCA_004025045.1 Sigmodon hispidus
AAAAAAAAAAAAAAAAAAAAAAAAAAAAAAAAAAAAAAAAAAAAAAAAAAAAAAAAAAAAAAAAAAAAAAAAAAAAAAAAAAAAAAAAAAAAAAAAAAAAAAAAAAAAAAAAAAAAAAAAAAAAAAAAAAAAAAAAAAAAAAGGTGGAAAGTGAAACACTAAGATGTAAGATGCATGACGTCTTTAATTGGTAAAGCATTATTTTGATAAAAAGCTTGACTTAAAATATAACTATCAAGGAAAGGGGGAGGTAAGAGTGACTAAGATCTTGAGAGAAAGCAACATGCAAGCAAGGTAAAGATAATAAAGTATGAATGTTAAGAATATTAAGAATATTTGAACTCAGTATTTATATTCACTATTTACAGTTATACTACCATTCAAGCCTAAGAAACAGCTGTTGAAACAGATTGCATAGGAAAGGTTCACATATATGCATGTATGCAAACACACATACATAAATATATGTTTATGTACATACATACATGTTAAGATGATGTATTTATTTTAAAGGGTATATCAGAACTCTGGTGATAATCATCTTGGTTTTTAAAATGCTTTATTGATAATAACATTGGAAGCCATGAACCTGCTCTTCTAGGCTTCTGTCAGTGTTAAAGAAATGTTAGCTTGCTTCCAACATAACAATGGTAAACTAGAAGGATCAGTTGGATATTCACAAGCCTTCCTATCATGATAAAAGACATTCACACCACATGGTACTGGTGTAAAGACAGAAATGCCACTTATAAAACAGAATACAAGACTCAAGATTAAACCTTGAAAGTTATGGACACTTAATTTTTGACAAAGCTGTTAAAAACATACATAGAAAAAAGACAGCCTATTCAACTAGTGGTACAGGAACAATTTAATGTCCTTCCTGAGAAAAATGAAAATAGATCCATTTCTCCCACTCAGTACATAAATACATTAAAGTAGATGAAAGACTTTAATGAAGCCTGAGATACTAAAACAGCTATAAAGAAACACAGGGAGGTGCACTACAAGATATAGGTGAAGGTAAGAATGTGATTCTAATAGCACATGAAAGAGCACCAAGAATTAATAAGTGGGACTACATAAAATTACAAAGCTTCTTCACAGCATAGAAAATTCTGAGCAGAGCCAACAGGGAGTCTATACAATGGGAGAACATCTTTGCCAGCTATATAGCAGACTGAAGGCTAGCATCTAGAGTAAATAAGGAACCACAGACTGTAAAGACCAAATACTCTGCCAGCCAAAACAGGCATTAATGAAACAAACAGATGGCTCTCCAAAGAAACATCTTGAAAAGTATTCAACATCCTTTGCCATCAGAGAAATGTAAATTACAGTTACTTGGAGATTTGGTGTACTTTTAGTTAAAATGGCTAACATCAAGAAATCCAACAACCGCAATGAGGGAGGGGGTATGGGAAGACAGACTCCTTATTCACTATTAGTGGAGTGTGAACTAGTATAGCCTATGTTGGAAATCAGTAAGGAGACTTCTTGAGTAATTAAAGATAGAACACATTACATAACTCTTAGGAGCATATACCAAAAGAACCCTATCCTGCCAAAGACACATGTGCACATCCATGCTTATTGCTCCATTATTTGCAACAGAAAACTAATGGAATCAGCCTCAATGCTTATCAGCATGTGAATGCTTGTGAAAATATAGCACATATACACAATAGAATTTTGTTTACCTCTAAAGAAAATAATATCAAATTTGCAGGAAAATCAATGTAGCTGGAAAAGCATTCTATTATGTGAGGTATTCAGAGAGACAAAAGTCCTATATGTGGTATCATGTGATTTTAGCTTAGCATATTTATATTGGTGTATGTGAGAAGGGAAGAGGGGTGATATAGGCTATGGAACTAGAAGGACCACGAGTCAGGGAAAGGAGGTACTGAGGAAGGGGCTGGTGGCAAGAAGACACTGAGACGAAAGGAGACTGATACAAGGCGGATGTTCATGTGGATGGAGGGGAAGAAGCAGGGAGGCAAATTAACAAACATAAGTGCATGAAAATGCCAAAATAAAATCCAATTCTGCACATGCTAACTAAACACTTTAATTAAAACAGTCATTCAGATAAACACACACATATATGCATGCATACACACACTCATATCAACAAGGCCCCAGTCTTCTGCACTTCAAAGTGAGAACCAATGTAAGCTTTGGCCACTTCAAATTTTACCTAACAAAGCATTTTAACCTTTGCTAATACAACTTTGCATGCACAGTTTTACCCGCACAACAATTGACAACTTGCTGTAAAAGTATTCGCCCAAATACAGCTTTGTTCTTAAATAGCCTCCATCCCGTCAGTGTTCTCCTGGATCTCTCTCAGTGAAATGCCTCCCAACAGAGCAGAAATTCTCTGGGCAATCTTCCAATGTTATACAATTCCCAGACAAACCGATAACAGTTATTTCATATTTCAGGTTTGGGATCCCATGTAATTGAGAATTTTAACATAATGAAAATTATAAAATTGAACACATCTGCTATAGAAAGTGAGGCCGTTAAACACCTATTCCAAAGGCACCTAAGTGCAGAGCAGAGGGGAGGGCTCCAGCTCTCTCTCCAGGAGATTGTTTCTGGGTACATTCTCTGAGGTCTTTATATTAAGATTTCCCATAGCTTCTGCAAGAAGGCTGCCCCCTAGAGCTGTGAAGAGAACATACCTCCTTGCCTTAAGAGTTTACTTAGACTCTTCCTGTGTTTCTTTGTTTCCTGGCTAGATAGTGAGTATTTTAGACATTTAGTTACTTAGAATGCCCATTGGACAAAAGCCTATTTGTACAACTTGATGTGCAAATTCACTCTTGGAAGAGATAACAGTAGTTATCAGCCTCTTTTCAATCAAACGGGTTGCATTTAAGGTTTTTTTCCTACTATTTGGCTTTTTACTTTGAAGTCTTAGCCATGACGGCAAGTATTAGCATACGAAGTAGGTAAAATATGATTAATTTGGCCATCAAACAGTCCAATAAAAATGAAGACAGCTGTGATGGTTTCGATAAAAATGATACACATAGATTTGTGTTTGAATGCTTGGTCCTTAGGAAGTGGCACTATAAGGAGGTGTGGCCTTGGAGGAAGTGTGTCACTGTGGAGGCAGGCTTTGAGGTCTCACATATGCTCAGGCTACATTCAGTGCACAGTTGCTTCTGCTGTTTGTGGATCAAGATATAGAACTCTCAGAACCATGCATGTGTGCATGCCAAGTTTCCCACCATGACTATAGTGAACTAAACCTCTGAAACTGTAAACCAGTGCCAATGAAATCTTTTCTTTTATAAGAGGTGTCATGGTCATGGGCACCAGCAATAGAAATCCTAACAAAGACAATAGCCAAGGATAAAGTTGGATTATCCAGTAATTCCAGTCATAACATGGATTTAATCAATTCTTTGATGGCTTTCCTTACCATTTATCATTAATTCTCCTTTCCTATTCTAACCCACAATCACCCTGTACCATCATACCATGCTTGGCTTAGTTTCCACCTCTCTACCAAACATAATTATCTTCCATCTGTTAATAGGCATATAGGTCCAGGAACTAGGTTTAAAACCAAAGCAACACACATGTGTTCACCTTGAACTATCAGCATGGACCATGTATGTTTGCAGAGGTACTTCAGTTCTTAGCACAGTGACAGTCACAGGCTCAATGACATCAAAACGATGATGCTATAAATTCACAACAATGACTTATAAGATATATTACAATTTCAGACCTGTGGAAATGTCTTTCAAAATAAATTATAGTAGCAAGAACAACTCAACAAATATTTCTTGATACGGTCAACATTCAGACTTAAAATTGATAGCCTGGTAGTCTATTTGCAGACTCTGAAACTGATCCCCATATACAGCTCTGAATAACTGTAGAAAGACTTCTTGCCTTTCTTACTCTTTTCCTCTATGTCCCTCCTTCCTTTCTCCCTTTCTCCTTGTCATCATTCATTCATTGTGTACAAGCACTGTTTCTCACTAAGTTGCTAGTCACAGGGCTGGTGTAACATAGTGACTCTTATGCCTCTAGGAGGCTTTATCATTGTGATCTACAGATCATTATCTCAATTATTTTGTGGGCTCTAAACTATGCATTATAAGCCACATATCCATTAACTTTTAAAGGGTATGTCAAGTCTCTATTGCCCTATAGAGGTTTCTAAATCATTCTGCTCAAAATTTTATCTCCTTTCCCCAAGCTCCCAGCCCTTATAGCGGTAATAGCCATTTGTTAACCAGGTCATATGTTTGCCTATAGTAGTATAGTGATGTGGTAGTGTGATGAGTTCTTGTGCCACATGACTGGTTTATTTTCTAGATCTACCACTTACACTCTGGGGATTTCTAAATCTCACTTTCTATATCTGAAATATAGATGACAATGCTTTGGAATGATGCTTTAGGGGTTAGGTGAGATTGGTAATAAAAAATACAGTCACTATATGGCAAAGAATATCCCCTTGGTGGAAGTGAGTGACTCACTTTTCATTGCTTTATTGTTTTCCATTTGTGGCACTATGCACACTCATGTATGGTAGATGGCAAGAAGAATTTTTAGTGTCACATATGGGATGTGAAGACCATGCTATGATCTTCAGTGGTTAGAAGTGACATTACTAGACTTCATAGACGTCTGGGACATAGTCATGTAGTTTCAACAGGACAAATGATATAATTGCTTTGCTGATATCAGTATGAATGACATGTCTTTCATTCTTTCATAAAAATTGATAGGCTAAAATAGTGTATTAGGGTTAGGGTTAGGCATAGGCTATACTGATTCAGAAAGTCAGCCTAGATCTGAGTGTGGTGATGTATGCCTGTCTTCTTGGACAGAATTAGGAGTAGAGTGAGACTGAGGTTAGCCTGGACTACAAAATGAATTCCAGGCCAATCTTGGATACTAGACTATCTAACTAAAACCAAAATAAAATTAAAAAAAAAAACAGATAAATGCAAAACAGAATGATGAATGTTTCTAAACCAGCAAATAAAATCCCTCTTGATCAGTGAAAACTGAGACTACTGTGGTAGACAGATCTACAACACAACCTGTTCACCTAAGACTCACAGCAAATCATGGATGAAATGTCAGATTGTAAGAGCCAGAAAGAGGGTCAAGATGTCGACTGCTCAGAATATTCTTCTAGATATGACAGGGAAGCTGTACCCATAAAATCCCAACAATACTGACTGACATGCCAACATAAATGGGGGAAATACCAAAAGTCTCATCCCTAATGAAGAGCTATAGGCAACAAATGACTAGAGAGAGAGGAGTCAGCCTTCTCCAGGGCCAATCTCCCTAATAAAATTATGGAATCACAAAGGATCTGTGGTAGAATGTTCTCTGTGTGTTGTAAATAAAGCACTGTTTTGGCCTATGCACAGCACCGTAGAAGTGGGTGGAGAATCAGAGGGCAGGCAGGTAGGAAAGGATGGAGTTAGTTAGTCTCCATCCAACCTCTGAAGAAGACAGACATATAAGGAAAATAGGTGAGCCATGGGCTGGGCCACGTGGTGGAAGATTAATGAAAATGGGTTGAATTAAGATAAAAGAGCTAGCTAATAATGTGCTTAAGATATGGGCCAAACAGTTTAAAGGATATAAGCATATAATTCATTTCTTTGGGGGACAAAAGCCTCTGCGAGCAAACCAGTTAACTGCCGCCGCGTGCACCTGGTCACAAACCTCGGGACCAAAAGGGGCCCCCAAAAAACTTAATACAACAAAGATCAGCCTTAATACATACATATGAGCAACACTAAATGGATTCATAAAGTTAAACACACACATAAATATATATATATGTGTATAAATACATATCTAACAATAATGGTAAGTCATGATTTAAAATAAAGTGACAACATAGGTGTTGAGGCAGAGGAGTGAGGGGTAGAAATGATACAAAGTACTTATGTATAAAATTCTTTAATAATTAAGTAAAGAAAACTATATCTCATCCTAAGAACACCTGGTATAGAAAAATGGTTGAATTGTAATGGGTTTCAAGATAGAGTCCTCAGAGATACTTAATGAAGCTAGGTGATGGGCCATCACAGGAATGTCTTTTTATAAGGCTTGGCAGAAATTGAGTAAGCAGTAAGCAATGGTGGGAAATAATGGACTTTTAGTCCTTATGGTATATTTAGTGATTAGAGATTAACCATAGGCACTATCAAGGAAAAAAAAATTCTAGCAATGAGGAAAATTTAAAATTTTCTAAGAGATTAAATTGAAATACTAAGCTTTACACATTTCCTATAAACTCATTAAGATATCAGTAGGTTTTCTAAGCACTGTTACTGGGTACCCATGTAAGGGTTAATATCTATTATTAGCATACTGCTGCATCAAAGAACGCAGGAGCAGGTATGCAATTTATAATGCAAAGAAATCCATATTTACTGTTTTTCACTTAGAAAGTAAACTGTGAATCATTTGTAGCATTTATAAACACAGTGGTAGGCATTTTCTGAGGATTAACAAATGATCATATAATAACTGCTGTGGGTGTTGGCACACCAAACTCAGTCAATAATTGCCCAAGGCATTTACCACAGTTCCCATTGCAAGACATCTAGGCCCAAGGACATCTTGTCTCAGTAGGTTTTATGCTTCTTAGGCCCAAGGACATCTTGTCTCAGTAGGTTTTATGCTTCTTAGAATTCCCAGAATCCCATGGAAAGAATAAAGTGTATGCATTTCTAAAAATGCAGGCTAAGTTCAGCAAAGCAACTGGACCTTAGCTTGCTTTTCTTCCTTTTCCTCAAGATATATAATTTATTTTCTGAATGTGGTACTTGAAAATATATACCAAATCTACTTCTCTCTCTCTCTTTCTGCCTATTACCCTTACTTTGAGCAGACTACTTTTGAAGCCATATTAAATTTTCCAAATAGTGTATCTGCCACCTTTCACACATATTGATGTGTGTAACATAAGACTTTCCTACTGTTTGGTTGCTTAGGAATAGGATTTGACCACTGATACAATGAATAGGTTTGATGACTACTACCATTTTTATTTGAAAATATTATCATTATAATAAGAATTGTATATTTCAGTGAAAGATAAAAAATAGTTAAATATAGCTTAGTAAAACAAGGCAGATAAGTATCCCTTAGAATTTTCTATCTTCAGTTTGTCTTTGCAACAGTGCAAGTCTCCAACATAGTGCTGTTTTCTCATCCAAGGGAAGGCTACGGAAACACTGGATAACTCTCAAGATAATACAAGTGAATGAGCCTGTTGACCAGGGCTTTTCCAGTCATAATGGACACCTTTGGACGTCATCCTGTTTCAAACTGTTACTCAATGCACAAAGTCAGGCAAGTCCAGGGAAAATTGGCTTCTATATAATTTGAACTTGAAAAGTGCTAGAGGACAGAGTGTATTGTCTGTGTGTATGTAGACATAACAAAGCTATTTTCATGCACAGTCCTGGCAGAAGGCCCGGCTCTGTGTGTCTGGTTACAATTATTTCACTATAGGGAATAATTCAGGACAGTACATCCCTAGTCTGCCCGCTCAGCTTCAAGTTGAAATGTGTGCTGCTTTTAACCCCATAAACCTTGTCAACTTTCCTTCCTGATGGCCTTTTAATTCACTCATCCTTCTCATGCCAGAAACCTCAGCTGAATTCCAAGTCTGAACTGCAGTATTACAATACACATGAAACTCTTAAGGAACCAGAAAGGGGGGGATGCAAGGCTCTGATCCCTTGTCTTTGTGATCTTATAGAATATGTCTCACTGAAGGTGGGTTTTCTAAGTTCTAAGAGGAGTAAAACTCTCCTAAAAATAATAGAAAAAAGAGTGGTATGTCTTTTCCAATGCTACCTCCACAATCAAACACATTTGGGCTCCCTATGGACTGCACATTTCATACAGCTTAATGTGGCCCTTGGGAAAATTCTCAACAGAACAGCTAATAGTGAAATGTGTTTTTAATTAAGATGACAACAGCAACAACAGAAGATAAGATTGGTTATAGGATCTCCTTACCCAGATGCTAATCCTGGCTTTTAGGAATGCCTGTGGCTAGCAAGCCCTCCTGGTAAAATCTGCCTTGATTATGCTCAGTTGTAGTAATCTGAAGTTCCCAGTGAGTCACTTTAACTCAGAACTAGTTTGTAATAAACTTCAGGTATTGTCTCAACAGCCCTAGGTAACTTACAGTAAGTGGGTCATACATTAGGGCACTGCCCTCAATCTTTCTTCCACATCAACAGGATAGCTTGTGGGGAAAATCGAGGCAAAAGACACAGTGGTGCATAAAATAAAACTACAGAAAACCAGCATAGATGGGCTTTTTAAATTACAAACATTGCAGACTATTTAATCTCTTGAGAGAAGACTATTCAGAACTTTATTTCAAAGTCATAGCAGATGGTGTGAATCATCCTTTGGCTTTGCAGTCAGTCTTCACACTTGGGCCATCCTGTGTCTAACATAAACTCTCCTACTCAGGACCAAAGGTGGAAGGACTTCCCTTTGTATCAAAGGAGGGAAAAGTCATTAAGAAATACCAATGGAAGGACCTGAAGGGTGTAAATGACATAGGTGCAAGCAAGTAATTCTGCTAGCTGATTTAGGACTCAGTCATCTTGTAGAAAAACAAAACCATTTTAATGGATGGATTAATCTGCATTTGTTAGGAATCAGCCTTGTTAAAGATGGAATGCTTAAGTGACACAGGGGATATAAAAGAGAGCACTGCCCCAGCCTGAATCATCAAGTAACCATTTTTACTTCCAACCATGTCTTATGCTGTCCACAGTCATTCTCCTGAGTATTTTAGTTTTTAGTTCTCATGAATGAACCGTGTATTTCTGCCAGTGAACATTTGCTTCCCTGGTGAGTTTTTATCTTTCATAGCTAGTGACTTAACAAAAAAACCTCAATTATACGCCCCCCCCCCGCATTCTCCTGTATACACTATGCTGCCTTAAAGTTTTTCCCTAGTGCTGAATATAATTGTTATCTAAATATAAATAAAGCTTATAAAATATAATCCTTAACTCCAATGAGTTAAAGTTTCAACTAAGAAGTAATGTATATGAAAATAGCAGTAACACAATGATTATTAAATAATCTAGAATATTCTATAGTCTGTATATGTTTCATATGCACTTATATGACACATTCTAAAAGCTAGTGAAAATGAGAAATAACAGGAAGGTATGAAAGATAAAGTGGATGAACCCATTAGGCAATGTGCGCATGTGTGTACAAGGCACTAGAACAGCCAAGTCGTACTATGTATCAGGGTCATTTCTACTATACTTATTTGTTTATTCTCTAAGTTTAAATTTAGATGTGTTACATTTTCCCAAAGTAAGTTATTTTATAACCTACTTAGAGATAAAAATTGAAGAAGAGGCATTCATATAATAATTTAAAGCAGGAAGTTGTAGGGGGTCTTTCTAGACATAACCTTTATATTTTAAATAATTTCTTAAGTTCCTACTGGGCTCAATCATTCTTATTTATCATTCACTATGTAGAGTAACTTTTTTTTTAAAAAAAATATTACTGACTGTATATTTCCCACGCTTCCAATAAAAGGCCCTTTGCAATGGTGAACATAACTTTGAATTCTGTGAGCTAATGTTGACATTTATTTTTTTTATGCCAATTTTCAGCAAAACAAGGCATATTTCTCCAAGCACTCCACTTTTCTGAACATCAGTTCTCTTAATTCTATAAACTGCTTTGCAGGAAACATTATTTGCTATCATTCTCTCTTTGTTGTTTGTCCTCTGAGTGTATAGCTCTGAGTGAGCACTGAGCTCCATGCAGACTCCTGCAGATGTGGCTCCATCCTGCACTGTCTAGCTGACATCGGGTACACTCTCAGGCCCACTCTCCATAATACTCCAGCCTGAACTTCTACAGTTTTACTTCATGACAGCAAACCATTTTTAATAATGGCCTCCACAGCAATTAGTTTCATAGTAGGTATTGACTGTATTCTCTATTTGATCAGCTAAAAATCCATGAAATTATTTTAAATCTACAAAATCCCCAGTACTGTCATACTATAAATTTCTGATGTAATAAATATGCTGGGAGCTCTTTAATACAAAAGTTAGTTTTCTCCCTTTTTGGCTGTTTTCACTCATGTTGAATTCCTTGTGGGCTTTACAAGTATAAGGGAACAGGAGAGAAATCATCCAATTAACTAGAGAGGCAAGATCCACAAAGAAAACAGAAGGAAGAAGTGGAAGAATCATGCACTTTGGGGAACAGAATCCATCATTTCTGTGGGGCACTCGTTTGAGGATGCTTGGCAAACTTCAGAGCTTACTGATGGTCAAGTCCTTCTGTAAAACGATGCAGTGCTGCAAATAACTTTGACACAGTGCCACATGCTAAATTTATCTTTAGATTACCCTAACACCTAGGGCAGTGTGGATGCTAAAACAGCTTTTTTTTGTACTGCATTGCTTAGTGAACAATGATAAGAAAAACATGTCTGTACACATTTAGTAAAGGTGCCATCTTTAGAATGTGGTTGATGGGATCTATAAATGTGAACCCATGAAACAGACAATGACTCTTGTCTTTTTTCAATTCTAAAAAAATTATATTTTATTATTTAATTTATGTGTGTTGGGGAATACACATATATCACAGCATGATTATGGAGATCAGTGGGCACTTTACAGAAGTTAATTCTTCCTTTCCACCATGTGGGTCCTGAAGATTGAACCTAAGTTCTCAAATTGGATGTTAAGTACCTTTACCCACTGAGCCATTTCAGCCAGTCCAGATGCTAATCTTTCAACCAGAATTGGTTGTAATCCAAGGTTTTTCTGTCCCAAAGAATAATAAATTTCAGGAAATCCTATGAGCTGCCACAGAAAAAATTATTTCATGATCTAATGGTCGTTAAGTTTGGGTAAGAGATCTGTACACTTTAAACTTATCAGATTCTCTTTTGTATTTGTTCTTTTTTGTCTTTAGCAGAGGCCAATAAAAGAAATATTACAATTAATAATGTGACTCGCATTCCTAGTGATCTCAACAAATCCCTGAAGGGAAGTAGGCTGGGGGAAGCTGAGGATGTGAGCTTTCCCCAGTGTCCCTATGCTAAGCAAACACAGTAACCTAGTAACACATTGGTCTTTGCAGTGTAGGGGTAAGGGGGCAATGCATTTACACAGGGACCAGCCCATCTGCTTGTAGCATGCTGACCTGAGGGTTCAGCCTATCTGCTGCTTAGCAAACTCTGTGTGGGTGGACTGAGCACCAAAGGGACATCTCCCTCTGCTGCAGCTTCCTTCCCTCTTTTCCCTTCAGGGAGCACTGATGGCTTGCCCTTGTAAGGGCTGAATATCCAAATGCCACAGCCCATCATTACTGTGTATAAGAGAAGATTGCAAGGCGAGAGTCTCAGGAAGTGGATAATGAGCTGGGCATAGCCCAGGCTTAGCTGGAGAGCAATTGCAGCCTCGGTATACTGTTATTTGAGCTCCTCTCTGCAATTTCTTCCTTTTAGATAATTTCTACTCCAGCTCCAACCCCAGTGCTTATTCTGATGCTGGTTTCATGGCACTCCTGACCCACTCGTAGAGAATGGCAGACTTCTCTCCTCTAATGTGCAGCTTCACTTACAGGCAGAGGTTGGCTTGTAGGTCAAATCAATAGAGTTACAAGGAACAAGGAAAGGCCTTTTCCTTCCCATTTTATCAGACTGTTTATTTACCACTTATTATAGGGCCATGATTGAACTGGCTTGCTACAACTCTTAAAATACAGTGGTTTCCAGGTCCCTTGTTTTCGGAGAATATAGGTTACTCTCTACTTGTGACAATTTGGCAGGAATAAATGTTAAGAAATCCTCAACATGGAAAAGCAAGGAAGATAGCTGAATCTCTCAATGTGTCCTGTGGCCTCCAGATGACCTTGTGCCATGGAGTGGGTGTGGGGATCTAACAAGAGGATTGTGCATGCTAGCTCAAATGGTGTTTAAAAGAACTGTCATTGGAAAAAAATGGGGTTAGAGTAACTTCTCAAAGAGTTGAGAGTCAGCTTAGTGTGTCCAGCAGCAGTTACACGTTGGGATGCCAAGTCTAAGTTTTGAGATTCTGGTCTCTCTGTGGGAGTGAGGTGGTGATGAATTCTGGGTTTTTATTTCCTTTCAATATTTCATGAAGAGGAAAATAGTCCAGAGAAACCACCTAGAATTTCAGAAAAAAAAAAAACCTCCCTCCACATATCCCATTCAGACTCCAGCAAATTAAAAAACACAGACACTTAACTCCCTTCTGGTGCCAGAACACCAAGTAAGAAGTTGTAAAGTGAGAATTTCAGAGAGTAAGTGCCGGTTCTTTGCCAAACCCAAATGTCCAGCACCTTAAGAAATAGAGTATGTTTAAAATGACTTCACATTTAGTCTTGTCAAAAAGGAACTCAAAGCTTCATGGGAATTTGGCTACCATCCAATGAAAAGGCTTAGGTGGGCAGCCACCCAAAGGTATGGCACCAGATCTGGAGGTGGTGTTTTGCTTCTTTTTACACTGTAAGGCTTTACAAGCTGTAGGCATGCTGAATTAGAGTGGCATTAACCTTGGCTCCTGTCTCCTTACCAAGAAGGTAGCTACAATGATGAGGAGCCATTTTCATACTGGGAATGAACTGGTTCATTCTAGAGGCAAGGTCCAAGCTCCTCAGTCTCATGCCTCTTCTCTCCCACATTCTAGTGCTGCACCCTAGGTGCAACCAGGCAGAAGAGTTTTGCAACATCCCTAGGGGATGATTCAAGGTTCCTTCTGGAAAACGCTGATGACATTACTCCAGTTCTTTTTTAGTATCTGCGTGCAGGGAGAACCTCAGAGAACAGACTCTCAAATCCTTAAAAAAAAATCCTTGGACCAGATGTGTGTGGAACTCATGAATTTGTTTTCAGAAATGGTGTTAATTGTAGGTATAATACAAAACCTCTAGTGAGAGTTGAGCCAGCGGGTCATCATATGCACGAATATTGATACAGTGAAGACAGGCATCTTCCCAATGTGTGGGACACGGACAGGCAGAAATAGCAAAAAATAACTTTATCAAATAAATCTGAATGTTAAATTTACAAGAGAACTTTCAGTTTTTCTGGACATTTTGGGTTTTGAAATTGAGGCAAACAGATTTTACATCTGTACAAGGTTTTCAAAAGGCTATGTCCAACGGACTCATTTAATTTGAGAGAAGAGGAGGTGACATGTACAAACAGCCCATGGAGTCCTTTCAAAAGGTCTTTGATCAGTTTGAGTGATAGACCAGGAACAGAGCTGAGATAAATGTGTCCTCTTTGTCTGTGTGGTCCTGCCACATGTGACTTGGACACATCCTGTTCTACTGAGTCAATCTGTGCAGGATCATTGTCCTAGACTGAGCTGCTTTGCTGAGCTATAGAGAAGGGGACCAGAAAGGGAGGCATTAGTAACCTGTCTGAGGCTCATAGGAACACTCAGAGCTACAAGAAAAACCAACAGGACAAGACTGTTGTAGCCAAATGTCTGATACTCCTAATGAAGAAATCAAGCTACTTGTCTTTGAAAGCAAACATAAACCCCAAACCTCTCTTTGAATGAATTTATCTTATTTGTTGTTTTGTTTCTGCTTGTTTGTTTGAGACAGGGTCTCATAGCATATTCTTTGTTATATGTCTTGTGCTGACCTGGAACTTGTTACACAGCCCAGACTCAAACTTGCAATCCTTCGACCTCAACCTCCCAAGTTCTAGGATTACAAGTGTGACTCACTATTCCTGCCAATAATAATAATAAAGAAATTGTTTGAAAGCCCAAATCACTGAAGCAAATTTGAGCACTGGCATGGAAAGTTATTTCCGGGGCTATTGTGCTAAATACTACATGTACAGGGCAAGGGAGAATGTTTTTGGAGATAGGGGCTTGTCACCAGTGAAGACAGAGAGATCAAGGCTTACTTGGCTTCCAGGGCCAGTGCAATGATGCCAGCAGCCATGGGGGCTGAGGCTGATGTCCCGGTATGATTGTCTGTGCATCGCTGCCTTAGGTCAGTAGTGATCTGAAAAACAAAGTGAAGAAAATTAGGCCCTGAGGACAGTCTGTGTCATAGCAAGAAGTTTACTTACAAAGTGAATGGAGAGGAATTAAAGGTTAATTTTAAATTCAATGTTTCCAGACCCGAGTGACCATTCGTTTTCAAAGAATTGCCTCCATGAACCATATGACTGGAAATTGATTTTGTTAAAGGCAGAACAGAAACAGGGTGAACCACAGCTCAGAACCTCAAGGTAGTGTATGTACCTTGTGTGCCCCACCTCAATTCCATTCTGGCTTAAAATGGAAATTATTTAATTGACTCACATTTTAAACTAATTAAATATGTTAAATGAACACCCAGACACCAAACCTGGTGTCAGCAGATGCAGGTATAAACTATATAGCTCCTATATTTTCAAAATTATAACTTTCGGGGGACCAACAGGTTTCAAAGAAAAGTCCCTGCACACAGGTGACCTTGGCATTTGCACTTTCCTAGAATCCATAAGAATGTTACACGGATAAGTTAAGGCTTTCTCAAAGGTTTCATATGGACAGGAAAAGCAAAGCTTGAGCTCCTATACCTCACAGGCAGCTCAGACAGTGTTTGCTTGCACATTATATATGAGATTAGCTACTTTTCCATTTTTACCTTGCATTCAAAATGTGAAAACTAGATCATTTTATTTTCTTGGCTTGAGTCCAGTTCACTTCAGCTCTGACTGAATTCTATTACCATTCAGCTGAACTAATGGTTCCCAGTCTGTGTTTCATTATTGTCTCACTATGAAAGAAAATTAAATTTAAATTCTCCTTAACAAGAGAAATTAAGTTCTATAGAATTTGACTCTAGAAACCATTGTAATACCCCTCAGTTCAAAAGCAAAATCTCTCCTGGACAGGAATCCCTTTTGCTCCCTTGGGATTGATTTGTGTTTGATGGAGAGATGAATGAATGGACATGCTGCAGTCACTGGATGACATCAGGAAACCTTTAAAAGCTCTGGCACAAAGACAAGTGTGTCATCACATATTACAGAGAAGAGAGCTGATATGAAAGCTGAGCAGAGAGACGGTGACTAGTGGCAGCAGAAAGCACAGCCTTTGTTTTTCTAAGAGGACTGAGATGAGTTGAAATTGATTTAGGAAGCAGGTGGACATCCCACCCCCACAATCACCCTTACAACTTCCTTCTATGCCGCAGGAGGCTGAACAAAATTCTCCATCATGCTGTAGTACTAGATCAGCATCTTTGATCACTTGGTTCCCCACAACAGCATGTCTGTCATCTTTTTTGACATGTGTAATGCTAACTGCCAGATGACCTGTACCACATTGTATGAACACAGACACAAAAGGAGTGGGAAAATAAATATGTAGAACTACATAGATGTGGTTATGTAGGCGAATAGAACTGTACTCACCTAAATGTAATGAAACTTCCTAGGGCTTTAATTGACTTTAAAAAGGTGTAAGTTAAGCTTCCTGGCAATTTTTGTGTGTGCAGCATTATTAACTACACACCACCGTGTTGGGTCTCTAGGATCTTTCTCATCTGCATGAATGAAACTCAGAATGACAATTGCTCTGACTCACACCACCCATTCTGTTATGCTTCCTGATATGAGGTGTTTGAGTAAGCACCTCATCTAAGTGAAATTACTTAGTATCTGTCTCCTAGTGATTGGATTAATTCATGTACGTGATGTCCTGAAGCTTCATTGATACTGTAGCTCATGCCAGGGCCCTTCTTTAAAAAAATACTCCATTAATACAGCATTGTGCTACCCTTTCCAAATTACTAAATTACTCAACTATTAATGGACACTGGGCTTGTTTCCATGTTTGGCTGCTGACCAGTGCTTCAAATGCACACAAAATGCAGGACACTTTTGGAAATCTGATTTTAAATGCTCCTGAATATAATACCAGAAATGGAGTTTCTGTATTATTAAAAGAGGCATTCTTGGGGGTGAAGAGATGTCTCAGTGAGTAAAACACTTACCATGCAAACCCCCAAACCTGAGTTTGATCTCTTAACATTATGTGAAGGTGGATGAAGGGAACCACTTGCATCCTCACACATCATATGCCTACAATAATAAGTAATTTTCAAGAAGGCATTTCTATCCCACTTTAAAGCATGAGGAGATCTTTGCAATCATTTTTTGAGGTACAGGTTTCTGAGTCCAAGCATGAATACATCAGAAATGGCTTATTTCTAGGTCGCCAGAGAGTACTCATTTTTGAGACATGGTCTTAAAAGACAGCATTTTTCATATTTCACCTCATCACGTGGTCACATTCCTTTATGCAAGTGTTAACTTTCTCAGTGAACTGTGGCTGGATTCAAGCCTTTTCACACTGTCTCCCTACTTATTCTTCAGCTGTACCCAACAGTTGCAATGCACAGACTTAGGCCCAGAGTAAACACGCTGAGAGTGCCTTCAGCACTGGCAAACCTCACAAATAGGCAGCTCTGGCCAAACAGGAACAAGAAATAGTTTATGATGTAAGATCCATAGCACAAACATGCCTCATTCTTTTATTGTCCCCGGGCAATATACACGTAACATATACTTACATAAAAAGTCACTTGGAATTGTCACAGAATGATAGCAATGCTGTGCCACAGTTTATCAATTCTGATAACTCTGTGTGGGATTCAGGGTACCATTGTGCTCTAACATTTTCAGTCATTTGAACTAAATGAAAGGAGTTGCAGGGGAGTGGAGCATAAAGGGATGGGAACTTAGAGGGTAAAAGATTCAGGGAAAAGAGGAAACAAAAACATTCCCCTCCCTTCTCTGCTCTTAGTAGAATGCCAGCTGGGTCATTTCAATAGGAAATTACTGTCATTAGAAGAGATGTTCAGGTGTCAATTACCAGGAGCATCTAAGGTAAGGTTCTCACTATTAAAAGAAGCCAGAATGCCAGGGAATAATTATGCCTATCTGCAGAAAGAAAAAGCAAAGATCACCCTGGAATGTGAAACCTAGAAGAAAAATGATGGTTTAAAACCAGAGCAACTTGGGGTAACCCACTCATCACAAGGCCTAGGAAGCAGAACACAGAAAATCTACCAGGACATCTGGAAAGAAGCGGCATCCAGTTTTCATCCCATAACACAGGGCGGACACACTCCTGCTTCAGAATCCCTGGAGAACGTTTCAGAATTTGTTCTCAATCCCGGTGTCCATCCTGCCTGCTTCAAATTCCCCCAATTCACCACCCAAATCAGAAACAGAATTTGTTTCCAAAAAACTGAAGTTATTCACGAAAATATCATTTGCATCCATCACCAGGAAAGAAACAGGAGAGGACTCAGTCCCTGAGCAGATCAAAGTTATCCTGATGAGCAAATTAGATTTCCAGCCTCATAGGATCAGTAGCAGATGGGGTTTTGGACTCCACAAAGTTAGGGATGTCATCCTTTCTTAGTGAGCCAGGGTGGTATTGTTCAGCCCCAGCCAGGATCCTTGAGGAAAAAACAGCACTTTTCTCACTAGGCTTTTCTTTCCTAATACTTCACAGTTCATTACTGGAGCTGATTGGGCTTTTGACTGTTGCCTGTTGATACCATTCTTCAGGGAATCTCAGCACAGATTGACTTGGGCCCTAAGTGACAAGCCTTTACAGCAACCTACAGAAAGTATTCTCTCTCCCTGATGCCCTGTGAGCCTTTTTATTTTGAAGGTGTCAGATTGTCTCATACCTGTTAAAGGAGCAACTCAAAAGATATTTTTAAAACATGAAATGATTTTGCTGTCTAGGCTGTAATGATGTTAGGCTGAATTTGTTCCTAGTGCTGACTTGGAGTTCAGTGGAAATGTGTCCACTGAGCGGTTTTAGACACAGCAATCATGGCGAAGGGCAGAGCCAATGAACTAGAAATAGCTCACTATGGAGCACAACGACACGGAGAGAACTAAGGACCAGTGAGTGATTTTTGTGTCCATAGATATCACCAAGATGAGTGCATATTTCAGTGAGTGGCGATAATTTAGTAAAAATCCAACCACTCCTACATGTAAGAGAGTCAAGAAATATAAAGTGCAAAAATTGAGGCTGCTTCTCTAAACAGAGGTTCTGGCTTTTATCATTTCTTTACTCCCATAACATACAGCTGAGCTCCACACTGCAACAGAAGCAAGTATTCCCTGTCCCAAGCTCCCTTAGACCCACTTTATTTTACACTCTGAACTTTTCCATGTATTTAGAAATACCTCAAGGTCACTTTTCTTTTGACTGTTCAACTAGGACTCCAAGAAACTTAGAGTCATTCCAAAAAGTTACATGTGTATTTTACAAACCAAGGCTTAGCCAGGTGGAGGTGGTGCACATCTTTTATCTCAGCATTTGAGAGACAAAAGTAGGCAACCAACTAACCAAACAACCAACCAAATAACCAACCAACTGACCAACCAACTAACCAACTAAGCAACCAACCAACCAATCAACTAACCAATCAACCAACCAACCAACCAACAAATAAATAAAACAAAAACCAAACTAAGGATTAAAATATAGCCATTAACCTCACAATTCCTACCTCAAGGCTTTTTCTCAAACTACCATTAGCAACTGATGGTGAGTGAGGAAATATGCCTGGGTGTAGACCATTCCACACAGCCACAGGACATTTGCATGGAAAGTATCACAACATGAACAGCTAAGGAAAAGTAGATTTAGCAAGGCTAACTAACTTGCTTGAGGATACACAGTGAGAAAGCAGAGTTTAGCATGCAGTCATCCAGGAGGACAAGAGCAATAGAGTCGGACCTCCAGCCATGACCTCAGCAGCAGCAGAATTGCCTCCGTTCCCCAGCAGGCCAGTGAACAGGTGCAAAAAACAGGGTTCCTGTATACTAATTATGCTCTGAGCAGAAAGTGGGTCAAACTACTGAACACATCTGGACTTGGTCTTCTATTTATTTACTCAAGAAACAGAAAGAATGAGATAAGAAAAACAAAAGAATGAAAACGTCTAATCTGACAGGTAGGGAGGAGAGGGCAGAGAAGGATCTGTTGTGAATAGTGACTCTATTTGAAACAGGAGTGGGTACTGGGTAGAGTTGTAGTTCAGGAGAGCAGGGCATCTCCACAGGAGGAGAGTGTGTGCTGAGAAGCATTAAGAGCAGCCAAGTAACCCCTCTACCTGGAGTTGATCTCTGTGGCAACCCCTGAGGTATGCCAGGTTGCATGTGTACTTTGAACACATAGCAGAAGAAGAGAACAGAATGCTTATTACCCAAAGCATGCCTCAGAGAACCTCTCCCAATAGGAACACAAAGAAGCCCAAAGTTTAATCAGTAGGACAAACAAATTGGGGGCAGGAAGTCAAAGAACAAGTTCTAAAAAAAAAAAAAAAGATTTTTCTGGTAGGAATGACTGAACAGAGTTTTAGTTATACAATACAATAGGGGAAAACCATGGAGGTAGTGAGGTATAAAGACACAATTTTGATTACTTGCATGGGTTGTTACACACATAAATTTTTGTGAGTTTTCCACAGTAAATATCTATCAACGTTTACCTTCCATGAAGGTTATTACTACATGGTGATTTTTGCATGGACACTTACAGAGCTTCAGCTCTGGCCAAGAGCACAGACTATTCGTTCTCAAGTACTGTCCACTCTGGCATGAAAATCAGACAGTCAATGAAGAATGTAGACAATGGTGTCAAGTGAGGCTAAGTACTCTGGGACGCAAAGCTGACTTAGAAGAGGGTGGGAGAAGGCAGGAGCCCAAAGGCACGCTCTTCAGGAGAATGAAACCGAGAAGATACGTAGCCAAAGGGATGCACCAGGCACGGTGCTCCTGAAAAGAGACCTCTGCAGAGAAAGCAGCTCTGCTTTGATCAGACAGTATGGGAGTATGTTTACTAGTGCTGTTTCAGATTTGTTTGTCTGACTGAGGGGGGTTATGGAGAGGGTAGAGGCCAGAAATTCAATTAGGAGGAATATCGTATTAAAATGTGGTGGACAATTATTAAGAAAACAGCAGGTAAGCAATAGCCTTTCTCTACACAGCTCCACCTGGATGCCTGACAAGTGTCAGGGCATGATGGCATATCAAGGTGGACCTGGGTTTCATTCTGCTGGACTGGAATCTAGGTATCCCCAACAGACTAGATGTATTTTTCCCCTAGCCTTTCAAGTTTCTGTTTTCTCACCTATGAACTGAACAAGATGATCCCTGTATACAGAGTTTTCAGGATATCTTGAAAGGTTGCAGCCAACAGAGTGCCGCTGTATCATTTTCTCATTAGAATGGCCACAAATATGTTTATGACTGTTATGACAACTATAAATGTGTCACCTGAGATACAGAATATTATGTTAACAAAAACATTACTTCAAGTCATGGCTTTAAACTAGCTAGTCAAGGTGGGCTGAAGAGGTGGCTTAGTGGTTAAGAGAATATACTGATCTAGCAGAGGACCAGAGTGTGGCTCCCAGCATCCAGATCAGATGGCTCACAACTCCCTATAATTCCAGATCCCTGGGAATGAACACAACTGGCTTCTAAGGGCACCTGCACCAATGTGTACACACATAGCCCCCAGAGTACATATAATTTAAAAAATTAATAAATCTTAGAAATATCTGTTTGGAGGATATGCATAGCAGTAATCTTAGCACTTGGAAGGATGAAACATAAGGACCATGGGATCAGCTTGGGGTAAGTGAGAATGTGTGGCAAATAAACACAAGCTATTACTGATCATTTTGCTTAGTAAAGAGATTCTAATTATACTCTTGACACTCTTGAAGCTTCATTTGCTGGAATCAGCTGTCAGGCCATCAAGGCCTCAAGTCTATGTGAGTGTGAATACGATGCCAGCACCCACTGTTGAGTTCCTAGTCATGGCAGGACATGCAGGTATGCAGTTCTTGCTATATTTTGAAACCCAGGGCAAGCTTTCCTGCTTCCAAATCATGAAAAGACCTTTTGTCTCAGATATGTAAAGTTTATAACAAAGTGTTTTCCCAGAAGCAGATGAGAGATCTTTTCTGTCCCTCAGATCCTCAGGGGCTGTCTCGGTTCAGATCACAAAGGTGCTCTTAGGAGTGAAGAATGACAACTGTGATTTCCTGGAGAGGCGGCAAATGACAGAGGAAATTAATGGCTCAGGGAAGGGCCCAGGACAAAGAAGACACTGCCACTTCTGTAGCACTCAATCATGGATGCCACTAGCAGGATGCAGGCATTACCCAGAGACCACAGGCATCTAGGTTCAAAGCCTGGTGGTGGCAAGGTCCTGGGAGCACTGTGGGCTTATTCATCAACCTGACATCTGGAAGGAAAGGGGGTCAGCTGGACCATAAAAATCTGATGTTGCTGCCAATTCCACTCATGTTCAGGCTGTTAACATGTTCCTGATCACAGTGCTTTTCTTTATGGGGCTGGTGGAACAGGCCACAGGATTTTATGGATTGGAAAAATGAAGGTGAAATAAGAAACTTTATGGACAGAGATGTGACCAACTAACCTTCCAAGATGCAGAAGGTGGCCCAGGATAAGGACAATAATGTCAGGTACTAACAGAGTCACATGCACACCAGATACTCAGACCCAGGCTGTCACTATCCTCCTTGGTTTCTTACTGTCTCATGAGAATCTCGGAGGCCATGTAGATGTCACCTCAATTTTATAGTTGAGGAGATCAAGACTCTGAGTGGGTGGCTTAGTAGTAGATGGTCAGGAGAAAGTCAGACACTGAATTAAAACAGCTTTCAATTTCTTCTTTCTTTGTGGGAAATTTAAGGGTGCAGACAAAAACAATTGAAGAACTAAATAAGGAGAATGAGCAAGGTTTTGGCTTTTTAAAGGAGAAACTGATGCCCTTAAACATTATCTCTTTATTATGGAAATACTGTAATCTAGAATTAACCCCCTGGTTCTATACACGATGTTATGTCTCTTAACCATAACACATTGGCCAGTGTGCATCAGTGTGGCAAGACACTAGTTAGCTCTGTTATGAAATGCCTGAGTTATTTCCTTTACCTCAAGTCTAAAAACATCATCCCATACACAAAACAGTAAATTCCTATTTTTTAAAAATGGAGATCTCCTTTCAGAAAGAGAATAATCACAAAGTAGATATAAGGAAGACATAAATATGTATCCAGCTGGTGAAGTGAAAATGAACTTTAAGATCACATAGAAAGACACTGACATCCAGTCAGTGTCCAGGTTATACCCTAAGTTCTCTTCTCTCACCAAGGCTTTGACTTAATTATAGAATTGTAAACATCTGGAGCTTACACTTGCTCTGTGGTTCTGTTTATGATGTCATAACAACTGCTTCACAATTATAAACTCCATGGTACCCCCCAAAAAAAGTCTAGGGAATAAACCTCATTGACATGATTCTGAGGTTGCTCAGGCCAAATTGTGTGATATGTGTGTTCCATAGGGATGTGGGGCATTCTTCCTCCTGTTTTGATATTTTGTTTATTAGACCACAATTATTTTTAGAATTGGCATTTTTGGAATTGATCAATAACATCCCCATAGAAATGGTACCACAGGGAACAACAGGACTGGCCAGGACACAAAATGCTTGGGATCAAGTGTGAGCTTACTGCAGACTCTTAAGCTGAATGGTGAGAATCTTATACCAGAGTTACTCAGGAACTTTGTGATGCAGAGATGCTCATCACAGGGTACTAGCAGACATGAGAACCAAGTGAGGAGATGCATAATTTTCTACTGAAAAGCAAAAGAGGTATCTTCAGATGTTTATAGTTCTATAATGATGTCAAAATCTTGGTGAGGGGTATCAGTTTTTAATTCAACAAGACTGAAATGTCTAGTCTTGCTCAACACTCCACTTTTTCCTTTTGTATTTGACTTTGTGTTTAGAGCCAGTTCATTGGTAAATTGAGGAGGTACTGAGAAATGTGCTTGTATACATACAACTTTATTTATGTGTATGGGTGGGTTACCTAAATGCATGTTTGTGTACTACATGTGTGCAGTGCCAACAAAGGTCACAACGAAGGCATTGGATATCCTGGGATTTGAGTGACATGGTTGTGAGTTGCTATGTGGGCGCTGGGAACAAAACCCAGGTCCTCTGATAGAACAACCAGTTTTCTTAATTGCTGAACTATCTTTCTAGGTCCAGACTTGTGAATACTTTTTAATCTAGTCATTGGGGGAAAGATTGGGACATCTTTAAAATGTAACTAAAGTATACATTAAAAACTAGTTGGGAAATCAGATACAAAATGTTATAGTAAAAAGTCATTAACAGGAGATTATTAGATACAAATTAATTTCATGCAAGAGACAAATGCTCTGAACCTGAGGTATTTTGAGCTACAGATTTTTTTCTTTAGATTTTGGAAAGACTGAATATAATGAAATAACTTGGCAATTATAATTCATTTGTGCTTCATGTATACATGTTGTACACACAACCTGTCTACAACTTTAAATATTTTAAATGATTTTTATGCTTTAAATAGTGTCCAAATGTGGAGTCATATTAGTACTACATAGCTGTTGGATTTGGGGGTTGGCACAGTGAACTTGCAGTAGAGAAAAATGAGATGCCTCTCCACAGTGTGACCTGTGCCTGTGTGGCTCCTCAAACATCAGGAGAAACAGCTCAGCTGGACATTTAGAAGATTAATTCTGAGACATTAACAAAGGTAATGTCTTTGAAGATAGCAAAGGTAATGTCAGGAGAAGAGGAATGGTATTTGGCACTTAGAATTAGCAGTGCGGTAGCAGGCATTCTAAGAATCAGCTTCCACAGGTACTGCAAAGGGTCAGCACTAGGCTGCATCTTTTCTTGACTCCTGTCTCCCCCAACTTTTTCAGCAATGGCCCCATGAACTATAAACTGTTAAACCCTCACATTATGAGGAAAGACTTTGATCTAAAATGTGGCTCAAGTGACAGACACAAGTTCAGCTTGTACAAACTAGTAACTCAAATTCTGAAGTCTTTAGCTGTTTGTCAAGACAGCAGGTCAGGAAGGTGAATGGGGATGCCATTGTACTCCCATAACTCCCCATTCAATAGACTACAGTAGACTCCTGTTGGTTCGGGAGTTGTACACAGTGGGTAAATACAGTTCCTTGCTATCTGCAAAGTATTGACTTTAGAAATCCTAATATCTGATGTTTAAGGTCTGCATATAAAGTACAGTGGCATAGTATTTGTAAATTTATCTCTGCACATCCTTCCTTAGACACTACCCACTTTGTAGATTGCTTTAATACACAAAATAACACAAGTGCTATGCATACAGTTGTAGTATTATGTTGTTAGTGAATAATGACTGCTAAAAATATCTTTTATGTAATTTCAATGTGGTATGTTGGTTAGTCTGTAGATGTAGAGCCCATGGATACAGACGAGCAAATGAACATATTAAGTGTGATTTATGAGTTTTCTTATATATATTTTTGTTCATAACAAATTAGTTATATGATACACTAGAATCAAAAGTCAGTGATAGGGGCACTAAGCTAAGAATTACATGTTGAGTCTTGTTTTTATTCTGTCACTATCATTGTAAATGTAGAACAATCATTTGTTCTTAATAAAACTGAAGCTTAATCATGAGCAATGTTATATTAATGTTCAAATATCATGATCCAGACAAACATTTTCAAGGAATCAGTAAGAGACTGCTAATGTTCACGGTGACTTACTTGGCACCATCAGTTAACCTGAACTGATATTTCCATATGCTACTTGTGAACATTTATGGATCTCTCTTTATCTCCCAGTGTGAACATTAAAGAAAATAATCATAACAGACATGTAAAAACTACATACTATTTTCTTATCATAGGATTCTCCACTGCTGTAGGTTGTAGCCAGTGTAGATGAACACTCTTCCAAGTACCATGGTTTCTTTCCACTTTCAGCTGTACTGCTGATGGAGATGGTATAGATGCTGTTGGTATAGCCATCACAAGAACAGTGGTCTTTGCTCCTTCCACCATTGCCAGATGCCCAGACAAACACAGAGCCAAGGCCTCTCCGCCCCTGTTGGCAGACAAAAAGAGTTAGATGCATGAGTAACAGGACCACAGGCTGTAAATTAAGAGAAGATCAGAGCCCTTAAAACCAAGTATTTGCAGGATGTTTTAATGAAATGTTGGGTTTAAGATGCCTTGGGGAGGAAAGATAAGAAGGACAGTTGCCTTAATGAAGGAAAATGGCCACAGAAGTATCAAGAACACCAATGCTATACTAAGAATTATCAATATTTAGAAACTGAGTATAATTATAACTGCTTTATAGACTCAGGCTCAACTTTTTCAACAAACATGCAAGATCAAAACAATTTCCCTATGATGCAAATGAGGAACTGAAGTACCAAGGTTTAGTTATATTCAACAATGACAAAAGATGTATCAGGAAAAGACAGACCCCAGAGTTGAAATGTTACTGTAGCTATTATGGTGATATAACAAATATTGTTTTAAATCTTCATAGCTACTATAAAAGGAGACTGTTGTATGTCATCTAATACCTTGTATAAAGAAGTCTATACCAAATCCCATGTCTGTAAAAGCAGTAGTGCTTCTTATAATCAGATCAACTTACCATTACTCAAAAGGCTAAGAACTGAGTCACTCTTTACATCAAAAATGGTAGCTTAAAGTAGCTATAAGAGTGCCTTGAAGTCATAAATAATGTAATGAATTGCAGCAAAGGCAAGACCTGATGAATGAGGTAAAGCATATCTTTGGCTCGTTGGCAGCTAAATTCCTAAGGATAATAAAAAATAATTAAAGCCACACTGAAGAATGCTTACAGCAGACCCATCATCTTCCACCTAGTATATGAAAATAGAGCCACACAGTGGTGAGAGTTGAGCCTTTCTTCAAGGCTGTTATGTGGATGGCAAAATATGTGAGACAGTTATAGTCTGAATCTAAAATGTAGCTGACAGGCTCCTGTTTGGAGCTCTTGTTTCCCTGCTGATAGCAGGCTGTGGAACCTTCAGGACATGGGGTGTGACTAATTAAAATAGGCACACAAGGTGGGCCTCTGCAGGTTAGCCCAAGGACCTGGGCTGACAGGATGAGAGCAGCCCTCTCCCCCACCTCCACAGTGGACACCACTACTCTACTCCACTTTCCCCAGGGAATGGGCTAAAACTTTCTGAAACTGAGAGTCAAAATAAGCCTTTTTTGGCACTAGGTTGCTTCTGTCAATATTTTGGTCACTGCTTAGGGAAAGTAGCTCATTACAAAGCCAAATGTAATGATAACAAAAGATCCAGACTATCCATAATATACTCTTCTTGACCTTGAATCCTTAGGCAACGGAATATTTATAGACTGACTAGACCAAGCAAATATGTGTTTCTTCTTGTTCTTTGAACTGTGAAAGTACAGTGTTGTCTACACATACACACCCCACACATTAAAAACAAGAATGAGATTAACTGCCAGAGAGTGACCCAGTTGCTATCACTTATAAATAAACAGCGGATCTGCTTGACCACTCAACTTCCCATCAAAATACTTAGAAAACCTAGAATGTATAACTAATAAAAACCTAGTAGAATGTAGAAATAATTACACTATTATACACTAACACTCCATCCATGCTTTGTCCAGCATTTTCAGGAAGTATGTCTTACCTTAGACTCTCATCTAGACCTCAGAGAAAGAAGATAGCCAGACAAATAAAGAATGTCCCAGTTATCATCAGCATACCTCCTTTTTCAGAGACTGAGAGATATTACTATAGGCCAAAAACATGGTCATACTGCAACTTACCTGGACAGGCCAACAGAATGCATGGAAAATCAGAAGACCTACCTGATTTAATCAATACCACAACAAACGATAGAATGATTTAATCAATACCACAACAAATGATAGAGTGAGAACCACAGAGCCATGAAAAAAGCAAAGCAATGCAATCACAGTTATTTAAATTTATGACTGTGTACCTAGATATATACTTTTATTAAAATACCTTAAAATAATTTAATTATTATTTTATTATTATTCTGAACTTAAGAAAATGTTCAGAAAATACTTTTGTGTTTATGAATTGTTATAAATACAGTGCACACATGGATATAGTATGTCTTAGCTGAGAAAATGAAAATGTGTATGACCAGAAGTCAGATGCATGGGGCTATCACACAAAAACAGTGTAATAAAAGTCATTCTGTTTGGTAGGATTAGGAGTTTAGTCTCTTCTTTAGATCATGTTTTCATGGCCATGTATTAGTTTTATCAACATACAAGCACAATAATCCCTTTGATAAGAGAGCGAATGCAAGTCAGATTATGTTTATTTGTGTCTCTCTGTGTGGGTCTGTGTGAATGTAAATCACAAGTGTAGGAATGAGCACAGAGGCCAAAGAAGGGTGTCAGATCTCCTAGCTCAGAAGCTGGAAATGGTTATGAGCTGTCCCAAGTGGATTTTGGGATCTGAACTCACGTCTGCTGGAGGAGCAGGAAGTGATATTAACTGCTGAACCATCTCTTCAGTTCCTCTAATTCTTTTTCTGTGTTGTTTGTTTGCTTGTTTTGAGACAGTATATAATCTGATATTGGCCACAAAATTATGAACTTTCTACCTTGTCTCCCAAGTACTATGATTGTGGTATGAATGTATCTGGATAAAAGAAGTATTTTTTTTCCAATGCTGGGGATGCAATCCAAAGTTTTATGCATGGGAGGCATGCTCTCTATCATAAAGATCCATTCATAGGCCTTTGTGTCAACACGTAAAAGATAAATTTTGCATTATGACCAATGAGTGTTGTACTCATAGATGATCTACTGTATACTGAAAACAATAGAGGCCAACATGGTAGAAAAGTTTTAATTAGCAAGCACTACAGATGGTACAGTGCACAAGATGAGTCTATTATATCCTCACCATTTTACAGACAAACACAGTGCATCTCAGAAGTGCTCATCAATGCCCAGATATAGGACAGAAGCCAGAACCAGAGCCATTCTTTACAGTTGCCTCCTCAAAAAACAGAACTGGACTGAGTTCAATTCTATGTTCTTAGAAAAGCCTCTTGTGTCTTCACTGAAGCCTGGAATTGGGATCTAAGCACAGTCTAGCTCCTATTCTTTCTAGATCCAGGCAAAATTTAAGACTGACAAGGAAAGGATGTATGTCCTATCCTGAGCAGCACAGGAGGGACATAGGTGTTAGCCTCCGAATCCTTCAGTAAACCTCAACACTAATGTGGCTCCCTCAGAAGTGTGAACACTCGACACTCTATTATTGTAAGATGCACAAATGACATCACTGTAGAGCAGTGGTCCTCAACGTTCTCAATGCTGACCCTTTAATACAGCTCCTCATGTTGTGCTGACCCCAGCCATAACATTACTTTCATTGCTAGTTCATCACTGTAATTTCTCTACTGTTATAAATTGCAATTTAAATTTCTGTGTTTTCTGATGGTGTTAGGTGACCCCTGTGAAAGGGTCATTTGACACCCAAAGGCTATTCGAATTGCACAGGGATTGTGACTCACAGGTTAAGAACCACTGCTATAGGGATATTAACACACCACTTAAGGTGTCTTTTAGAAACTTACAACGATGAAAGGCCCATGGATTGGTGCTCTCCTAAAAATGTCCCTGCCAGAGGTGACATCCTTGCATCAAATAGACAATTTGTGGCAATTCACTTATAAACAAGCATAGAGAAATAAATGGCCAGGTTGTGTAGCACACATCTTTTAATTCCAACCCTAAGGACACAGAGGTAGGCAGATCTCTGTGAGTTCAAAGCCAGCCTGGGCTATATAGAGAATTCTAGATCATCTAGGGCTACATAGAAAGACTGGGTTGTCACAGCAAGAGAAAATAAGCACAGAAAGCTGAAAGGTCAGCACATGTTCACTGGCTGTGTGATGTCTGGGCATAGAGCCAAAGGGGTCACCAGGACTGAGCATGGAGGGATACTAGGATTTCAGAGGGTTTCAGAGGGTCTCATAAACCAAGGCTGCCCCTGCAGACTCTCCTTATGCTCCCAAACCATTTCCTGCCAGTTTACACCATAGGCTAAATCTTGCCAGAAACCACAGAGATTAGTGTTTTAGAGTTCATGGGTTGGGGTCTTGTGTGTGTGTGTGTGTGTGTGTGTGTGTGTGTGTGTGTGTGTGTGTGTGTGTGTGTGTAAGACCCAGAGTGCTAGAGGCCAACGTAGCCCTTTATATGTCATAGGGTGTCATTACAGGTACATAAGGTCATCATTTTAAAGTCTAAATAAACAGAACCAGCATTCTCCTAAAGAGGGAAAGAGATAGCGGCAAGCTCTTTCAAAATGTGGCCACAGACACAGATCCAGTTACAAGATGGCTGTCTACAAGCTGAGACCAATACTCCTCTGATTTCCTGGGCCTGGAGTTCCAGCCTCCCAGCATCTAGGACTAACTGAAGAAAATGAAGTTCTACTACCTGAGTCATCCAGCCCATGCTGTTTAGTGAAGGCAGTGAGAGCTGAGGAATGCAAGCAGAGAGAAGACAGAGTGGCCCATTTTCATGAGAGAGCTAGAGGATGCAGGATGCTTCCCCCATTCTCTCCACAGGCCAGTGGACCTGTATGCCTGCCTGTGTGGAGGGCTTATGATCAAAGTCTCAGAAATAAACATCACATTTGTGGGCTCAAAATGCCATAACCATGTCTGCCAAACATCTCTGGGGTTAATCTAAAACAATTAGCAATTCACAGATGTGTTTACTGCAGGGACACAGGGGGTTTGCATTAGTGTGAAATAGCCCCAAACCAAAACATAAGTGCTAAAAGACAACAGAAGTCTGGCTATTTTTTCTAAAACTTCAGAGTAATTTAAGAAGGAAACCTTAGTGCAGGATACAGGGAAAAGGGAAAGTGGACAGATGATTGAGAAGAGTTTGAGACATATTCTTCCTGAAGGGTTAGTAGTAATGTCATTTTTTTTTCCGCTTGGTTAAGTATTATGATCACAATTCGGTTATTTAAATATGGGAAGCAAAACCACCCTGCAGTTAAAATGCATGCCAAGAAAAAAAAAAAAGCCAGGAAATTTAAGGCAAATCACATTGTGAAACCCACACAGGCCCCATTCCTAAACAGTCTTTTTCATCGTGTGTCTAAATGAGTGAGTATGTGTGTTTTTTACATATTTTTTAAAAGCCAATTTATATAACCCATAAGCACTGTTAATGCAGAGTAAGAAGGGGCTGGCTTCCCTTTGGCCACTTTAGACTGGATTACTAATTAAATCCCACTCCTGGAGGGTAGGGGCTGAGAAGTGTCTAGTGTGATAAAACTAAATGTTTCCTTAAAATGAGTTTTTTGTTTGTATTTTGATTTTGACCAAAGAAATTAGGCTTTATTTGGCATTAGTACAACATTCTCCAAGATTGCTTATCAGTTTTCTTGAAGAACAATGAATAACTATTAAAGGCTTTTTACAATTAAAAAGGGGACAGCAGCAAATACAGCTCTGGCATTTGTTAATTGAGAACAAAATACTAAGCTCCAGCATGGTGGGTAAAAACTATGTGTAGATTATGTAGATTAGGAAGCCAAAAACATCATGTGATGAGTCCTGTGTCATTTAACCAGAATATGTTAGAAACACCAGACCCTACTGAGTTTCATCTGAACTGTGTATCTGGGTATGGAGACATGAAGAGGAACATTGAAACTTCATGAGAATTAGGAACTTCCTGTCATCTGTCTGTGAGCAACTGAGTGCCTACCTTACCAAAACCTTGTCTGGGCCTCTCTTCTCCTTCTGTGCATCTTTCTTCCCTCAGTGAGTCAAGAATACAACGCTCTCTGTAAGATTTTTTTTTTTTTAATCTCATGGTTATGGGAGTCTTGAGTCTTTGTTTCCCTTGATACAGAGTTCCAGGGCTAAGAGGCAGAGACTGCAGAGCCAGGGGCACCTATACTAAATGACGTGGTAGCTCAGAGGTGAAGCAACATCTATTTCTTTTTAAAACTTAAAGACATTCAGATTAGCAGTTCTAAAATGCTTCCTGCTCAGGGCAGAGTTTCTTGAATGAAATGAGTCAGGTTTAGAAATACAGTCATAGTCACACTAATAAACAAAACAATAGCCAAAATAAAAATATTTAATAGCTATTCAGAATCTCAAAATATATCACTTTTTCAAGCAGTTATAATAACTTTTGGGATCACTATCATCCAACAAGGAATGACTAACATAAACCAGAATGTGAACCAGAAAGGTTACCAGAAAAACATAGATGGCCACTGCCTACCTAGAGCCATGGTGACTAATTGGTCTAACCTGGGCAATGCACAGTAGGAAGGTCTCTGGCAGTAAAGTCACCATCCACAAGCTGGAGGGCTTGTTTCAGGTGAGAGTTTATTAAAGCCTGGGATTTAGTCTTCCTTCAGTTCACTGAGCAGCAACTAGCAACTTTAATTTTATGAAACTTAAATAAATGAGCAATAAACTTCTCCCCTACAAAGCTGGGGACTCATGAGAGGTTTATAATGGAGATATTTGGCCCTATGGGTTAGAAGTCTGTAGCTTGCTTGCTGCTTTTCAAGACTCCCTTTTTATAATATCTGCCACTCCTGCCACATTCCATTTAAAGATCTCAGCTGATGCTCAGAATAACCAAGGTAAGTGGAAGAGTTACTTCATGTATTTTAAGCTAAACTTTTATTCATTATAGTTTGCTTATTTAGTGATTTAATGATAGCAGAAGTTCTGTGTCAAAATCTCAAGATTAAAAATGCTACTGAGCACAGCTTCCTCAGCTGACTTCCAACATCTCATCAATTATCAAAAAAGGTATTCCCTCAACCACACCTCCTGAATTGCGCCATCTCTTCAGCCTCGCTCCTATCTGGCTACAAGTCCCACAATTAGGTATCTGTTTTATGTATCTGTGGAGGGGGCTGCCTGCACAGTCCCAGTTGAATTTGACTCAGCAAAGGCAGTCTACGGGATGGTCTTATTCATTCTCATGCCACACCATCCAAGGATGCTGAATAGGAACAACTGGAATTAAAATACACCGATTTTCCAGTGGAACTAAATGCAATGAACGGGCAAGAAGGAAGGTGTATGTGAGTAGGCACTACTGGTCCTCAGTTCTATACTCCCGCTAGGTTCATGCTTTAGCATTTCACTTCCCCTTCATCCTGTCCATCTCAACTGCCTTTCTCTCAGCTCTGAACTGGCTTCTCTGTACGCCAGATTTCTGTGCATATAGTAGACTACTAAGCCAAGAATTTAAAGCCAAAGTTCTTTGACTTTTTAATAAAACACTGAAAAATTAGATGTAGTTATTAGCAACCATATTAATTTTATATATCCATGCACAAATAAAAATGAATTTTATAGGCATAGAGAGCCCAATAAAGACCTTGGAGTCAGATGCTGGTCATTGTGAAAAGCATTTCTAATAAAAATGACTTTTTATTTTTATTAGATAAAAATGTTTTACTCTTAAATATGTTATAAGTCAAATAGCAATTTTTTTGTCCCTGATTTCCTTTTTTATTTTTATAGAATAAAGTCTCATTTTTTTATCCATGTATCCCCTTGTTCCCCTCCCTTCCCCTTCCCAACCCCTCCCAGTCAGTCTTCAGCCTCCTCCCTCCCCCACCCCATAATCCCCTCCCCAGAAAGGGCAAGAGGTCCCAAAACAGATTAGCTCAGCATCTACTCCAGACAAGTTCGATTTCCTCATCCTAATATCAAGACTGGGTTAGGTGTTCCTCTGGAGGGAATGGGCTCCAAGGTTCTAGTCCATGCACAGAAACACAGTCTGAACCCTCCCTTGAGGCTGCACATATTGTCCATGCCAGTGGACAACTGCCTATCCTTGGATGGCTTAGTTCCTTTTCCAGATGGTTCCTAGGTGGCTGTTCTTGATTCAATAAGCTCCCCAGAGCTCCAGCCAGCCATCACTGTGAGAATTTTCTTCATATCCCTATCCCCTTGCTCATATAGAGTCTCCTCTCAGTGCTCAGCTATGTATCCCTGTCTCCACCTCTATTCATTGTTGGATGTATGTAGGTTCTGTGAAGGCACTTAAGGTGGTTATTCATTTGATTATGGGGGAAGTCCTGTTTAGGAAACACCTTCGCTATTGGTTGGAGACCTCGGCAGGGACATCCTGTGAGTACTTAGAGGTTAAATGCTCTGTGTAAGTGACACTTAATGTATTGCTTCTTCACAACATTGTTCAGAAGATAGAGTTCTCATCCATGAACTGGCAGGATGGAATTCAGGGAACTAGAATGAGCTCTATTGTTAAAGGTGATACTTGGAGACACTGAACTACCAGGTCAAATGCCAGCGAAAAGGGCAGTTAGCAGCCCTGGAAATATGGGGCTTCCTACTTTCTAGTTCCCTGAAAATGCTCCTTTTATGTTCAGTGTATGGATAGAAACTGTTTAAAAGGAACTGCTTACTTATCATATCTGATAGAATGTAAATTCATTAGATCTTAGTAGACTTAGCCAAACATGGTGGCGTAAACCTCTAATTCCAGCACCCAGGAGGCTGAGCAGAAGAATCACCATGACATAGAAACTAGCTTGGACAACACAGTGAATCTGAGGTCAGCCTGGGATACTTATCCAGAACATGTCTCAACAACAACAACCCCAAACAAACCAACAAAAGCATAATGATAATAAAAGCTTAATCAACCCTATTTTCAAAGATGGGCTTTCTTTAGAAGGAGTCAGTAAAACTGGGGATTATGAATATATGCTTCATATGACACATCACAGATATGCACAGGGTTGTAATTCTTGGTTTCTGAAACTGTATTGTGACTTTGAATTTCTTTTATTTTGGGTACTTTTATAATGTCAGTGGAAGAGAAGAATCAGTCTTTCAAGAAGAAATGCTTCCAAATAAATATGCTTTTACACAAAGTATTTTATTTATTTTCATATATTCTGTCCATCCAAGTACTACAAATAATAGGAATTTGGAGCTGAATAATGTGCCAAGAATACTATCTAGAGATGAAGACAGAAACAGTCTGAGAGAATACATCCGGAATCATGGTTTACTCAGTGTGATTAACACTGGATATCCCTGAAAACACTTTATGTGTGTGTGTGTGTGTGTGTGTGTGTGTGTGTGTGTGTGTGTGTAAAATATTGTGGCTTAACAACCATGGATTAGGCTAATTAAAAAAATAAACCCAAATCCTCTCTTCTGTCTCATTTTATTTGCCAATCCAAAGTTCTAAAGTATCGTCCTGTTGGCCTCCCAGATTTCCTGCTGTCTCAGACTTCATATTCTTCACCAGACTACATTAACCTCACCAAGAAACAAATCACCTTAAAAGGCTGACTTCAAACCTTGTTTCAAACCTTGCACAATGTGTGAAAACAAAGCATCGTATTCCATTAATGTTTACTTAGCTTATTTATGCATCAATTAAAAACAAAGTGAAACTTCAGAAAGTCTCAGGTATCAGTTACTTCTGCTCTCCCCTCAGACTGTCTATCCCATGGTGCAAGGACTATTAATATTGGTTGGAAGGGAAGTCACATAGGTCAAGTTCATTCTGTAGTTCTTATTTCAAGCAGCTAAGACAACAGTGTATGCTGTACACTCACAGAGGTAATCACAGCCAACAGTTACACCAGCTAAGCTGTTCTGGGCAGTCCCTCATCCCAACATTCACAAAGACCACTGTCACACCTGCCAACTCTCTACCTCTTAGGTTATTTCAGCAGAGGCAAAGTCATGTTCTGACTTTCAGCAGAGTCAAGTTCATGAAAGCAAGTGGGGTACTCACAATGTTAATTTTACATTTTTGTTTCTGAGGGTCTGGAAAGCTGGCTCAGGAGTTAAGAGCACATACTGCTCTTGCAGAGGACCTGAATTCAGTTCCTAGCACCCATATCAGGTGGCTCACAATTTCTTGTAACTCTAGCTCCAGAGGGATCCAATTTTTTTGTCCTCCTTGGGCACTTACATATATATGTACGTACATACCTACATACACAGACACAAACACACATATACACACAAATATTTAAAACTAAAACACATCTTTAAGAAGTACAAATTTGTAACTGTTTTGAAATGTGTCAATACATTTAAATTTATGCTGAGGGACTAAAATTTAAGAAATTCCCTTCACAGAGAATAAAAACATTTATTACCAACAGGGGTATGAAAAGAATTTACTGTAAATTGTTTGAAAAGGCACTTAGAAGGAATAGAGATATTCCAGTGATAATAAAAATTCATACCACTTGAAGTTAGCTTTAGACTATGGAATTCTTGCTGTGAATTATTGCAACTGCTGGCTCAACTCTACAAAAGCAGTAAGTGAGTCACTCCCCTGCACCCACTGTGGGGCTTGAATGATGACACAGTCTTCAACTACAAGAAGCAATAGCCGTGACCTTAAATAGGCTACCTCATAAGATTTCTGAAAAAGGAGAAATCAACTTATAGCATCTTATAGCATTTTCTGTCTTCAATAAAAAGGAACTATTATATTAGATTCATATTTTTTATATAAGGCTCCATGGTGAATATTCTGTGGTTTTTAAAAGTGAGACCAAAGCCACCCTTTCTTTGAAAAGAAGATTAGCTACCAGGCTGAGCACTTCATCCATCAGATAAGTCATGTCGCTGGGACTTTATAATGGCTCTAATAAAGAGAACAGAATTGTGGTCCTTTCAAAAAAATACCAAAAAACTGGAAGTGTGGGCAACTTAGCAACATGCCTTGTCTCAACCTGACAAGGCTGTGCTCCCCATAAAGTTCCAAACCTCCTACAAAGTTGACAAGAATGAGAAACAACACAGTGAAATCCAGGATGTTGTTCAATTCGGGCTGGATGACAGCTCCTCTGCAGACTCAAAGACATAGTTTTTTATTGCCACAGTCACTTCTGTGACCATGTTTTGGCTGAACATGCATAGATGTGCCATATGATACCCACAGATGAGCTGATATTCCACAGTGGCACACATATGGATTTTACACAAAGATATCAGTATAAATTATAGCTATACTTTTCAGTGGCTAACCACATTGTCTAACTTTGCTAAGACTCAGTTTACATATCTATGTACTGTCCACTCCTATGATGCTACCAGAGCTACAATCCTAAGTGTTTTAAAAAGCCCTGAGTATTACATTAGATTGTATTCATCATGTAATGAGGAATGTAGACATACTATGTGCACTAAAAATTCTACTCCACAAGTCATACATACCTCTAAGTGACAAGAAAATATCATCCCAGTACAATTTATCTTTGTTTATTACACAGTGACTGACATTCTCTGCGGACTGACTGTCATATTGTGTTGAAGGAAATGCACCTATGTGTTCTACCCATTAGCTTCCATAAGTTTACATCTGGAAACAAAGAAATGGCTGCTTAGAGTGGACCTGAAGTTCGCCTAACCCCATATCTCTATGCTTTTGCTATTCTATAAGCAGGGTAGAACAACTTTTGAGATATTTATTTGCTCCCCAGTTGTCCCAGTAATAACTCTAAACAGAACCAAGCAAATCAAAAGAAGAGGACTCCAGCTTATATGTAGCTAATGCAGGGCTAAGGATCCTAAGGCAGCACAGGTTGGCTCATCTCCATTGTCAGCTTGATGGCATTGTCAGCCACTACCTGATAAGACACTTTTGTATACCAGAGAAAAGAAGATCTACTTTGAATATTGGTGGAACTATCCAATGGACTGGGTCTTAGAATGAATAAAAAGCAAAAATCTGAGGACTGACAAGTCTCTTTCTATTCTGAAATGTGAATGTAATGCAACCAGCTGTACCAGTCTCCTGCCCTAATCTCAAACCACGAGCCAAACTAAATTCTTTCTTTCATAGTTTGTTGTTTTCAAGTACTTACCATAGAAATGAGAAAAGTAAGGAAGAGGAATTTAGAATGAGTTTGCCAATAAATTAGTTACATAAATAATAACCCCTCTTTAAAATTATAAATGAAGTAACAATGAATATTTGAAAATTTTGCACAGATAATGTTACTATAGATTTGTGCCCCTTTTCCCTAAAAATGTATAGATAGAGTTTATAATATATTAAGCAAAATTTGATACTTATACTTCTGGCAATTCCGTGATAATTATAGAACTTAAAACATATAGGCATTTATAAAAGATAGATATTTGTTTAACCAATGGATGACATCAATTGAGTATGCCTGACAAGTCACTTCTTAGTATTTATAAATTAGTTCCTCTCTCTCTCTCTCTAGAATTTCACACAGGTAGAGCTAAATCCTGAGGCAAGATTTTAATAACAGGTCCAGTTAGAGTAAATTCTCATTAAGTCAAACCAAATTTAAGTAATCTCCTTCATCTGTGTTTGCCTATCCATAGATCATTTCACAACTTTACAGCATTCAACAATTAATGTAGAAGCAAGCTGTAATTTATAAAAATGCACAATGGTATTAATCCTACTAATAGCCAGGTGCCTATCAAAGAAGAAATTTATCCCTCTCTGGTGGGATCAGTTGATTTTATTATGATTACTGGTGAGCTTTTATTATATAAGTGCATTATGTCTCTTCTCTCTCTTCTTGGTGAACACATGCTTTTAATTTAAGGGCTCTAAGAATGTGAATGTGTGACTTTTTCATTTTCTATAGACAATGTGCAGCTGTAGATAGACCTTGTGTTTTCATTAAATACACTACATACCTACTCACCTGGAAAATGAGTTAATTTTCTGAGAAAAAACAGTAACTGAAGAAAAGGACCCTGGATACAGTAGTGTGAAGTGGTACAGTTCCAGCAGGAGGTTGGCAGGCAATGATCTGAATTCCCAGACTCACTCTTCATCCTCAACACTGGCTCTGTTTGGAATTCACTGAATGCTCTAATGATCTTTCCAAACAAAAACATTCAAAGAAAGTTGCCTTGGACTTAAAAGAAAATTTACTTCCAGATAAAGTGACAGACAATACTCATGACTTAAAAATATAATTTATTACTTATTTTTATTATTGGGGTGTGTGTGTGTGTGTGTGTGTGTGTGTGTGTGTGTGTGTGTGTGTGTGTCTAGAGAGTAAGGCACCAGATTTACTAGAGCTAGAGTTAGAGTTAGTTGTGAGACATAGCTTCCTGACAGAGATGTTAGGATTTGAACTCTGGTCCTGTGGAAGTGTCCTTAATGCTGAGTCATCTCCCCAAACCAACAGAATTCTGTAAAATGCAGTCATCAGCTATTTACAGTGCATTACATGAGTTCTCCAAGGGTAGGGTGCAGAGGCAAATGCCAAACCAATGCTAAGGATGTAGTGGATATTTAAGTAAGCTTTTTTTTTCTTTCTTTCTTTCTTTTTTCTTTTTTTTTTTTTTTTAAGTAAAACGACAAGGCATACTCATAATAAGCTTTCCTGAATACAGAAAAGACTCCATTTCAATTTCCTGCTCTTTTTCTAGAGAACATAATTGAGCACACTTGTCAGGAAATGCTGTCAATGTGTCAGACATCTACTGATAAGTAACAACCATGCCTGAATCACGTAAGTCTTATTAAACTTTAATAACCCACAGTGGACAAGATGGCTTCAAGGTGGGTTGTGCTACTGTGTGTTCTGCTTTCTGTCCTCTCTTACCAGGCTCTGTCAGATGCATGCACTTTGAGAGTTGGCTCACTATTTATTTAGACAGTTCCTCATCATTATGTAGCGACCTTCCCTGAGACAAGGGAAAGTACTATTCAACCACCCATGCTACCTAGCAAAGTGCTGAGCATGGTGGAACACACAGATAAGAGGCGTCCATCAGAGAAAACTGTGCTGTCAGCCTTTCATTCTGCCACCCAGCTCAGTGTCACTGATGGCTGGAAATTGTCTGTTGTGTCACTCACTTTATAAAATCATTTTTCTATTTAGGATCAGCCACACATGTCTCCTTAGATACTATTTGCCAAGGATGTAAGTGCAGGGCACCTAAGGGCAAACAATGACAGGGTGAATTTTAAGCTGTTCTTTTAAAAGATGACATGTAAAGTCTTATTCTGAAGGCCCTGGCAAAAATGGGAGTGACTCTGTGTGCCCTACCTACTAAAAGCCTAGAGTGTTCCTTGTCAGTCATGGGAAGCAGTGATAAATATTAAATGGAAATGAAGATAATATATGCATGTAGTAACACTTCCTTGATTGTATTGTTCATCAAAATTGAAAGCTTTGGTTGGGAGGTATTGAAAGCATCCTGTTTTGAGAAATGTGTAAAAAATGTTCTAAGTGTGACGATGAGGGAGGAGTCCCAGATATTCAGCAAACAGTATTAGGAAACTGCTTAAAAGTTGAGTAGGTTGGAACCACAGATTTTAGAAAGGAAAACAAGAAAATCAGAGACTATTTCCACATAAAGAAATATATTAATGGTAGGAAATAAATTAACCAAGTCATTTCTAGTTCTAAGGTTATGATTGCAAAGTTCTAACAAAAGTAGCTGAATTTTAAGAGAATAGTCGTACAGAATCTAAAATAAAGTTAAATTTCAAAGCAATGTTTTCAAAGGTGATGGAATGTTTGTTTAGTGTGGTGGTTCATGCCTATGAGGCCACCGAAGCTAAATGAGGAAGTCTTAGCTTGAGGTTAACTTGGAGTACCTAGTCTAACCTGGGGCATACAGGAAGACTCTTAGGAAGTCAGGAGAGAGAGAGAATAAGAGAGGGAAGGTAAAAGAAATGGCAGAGAGAAAAGAAAAGCTTATATATTGCTGTGGGATCATGATTTTGTACACTGCCATATTTGTCACTCCCTTGGTTTAATAAAATGCTGGTTGGCCATAAGGTAGACAGGAAGCATGGGTGGGGCTACAAGCCTAAGAAAACTCTGAGAAGAGGAAGTAGAGAAAGAGACACCAGAAAATGAAGAGGAAAAAAAATGAGAATACTGCTCTGAGAAAAAGTACCAGTCCATGTTGCTAAGCAAGATAAGAATCATGAATTAGCTTAAGAGCAAGTGTTAATAAGTAATAAACCTGAGTCATAGGCCAAATGGCTTGTACTTAATATAAACCTCTGTATGCTTTTTGGGGGACTGATCTGCATGGGACAGAGAAACTTCTGACTATAATACATGAATAAATTAAAAAACCTTGATTAGATAAAATTAAAGACATCTCTTTATGTTCAGACAACTCAAGCCTTTTAATGTACTTTCAAGTAACCAAAGAAACCATAAAATAAATGGTAATTCTCATGTATTTAGCAGGAAAAAAATCAAACCAAATCAAAAACTTGTTGTTTCTCACCTCACTATGTTTTGAGTTTTATGAAACAAATATTCTCTGAATGTTTTCTTCTACTTATACCAACCATACAATCTCAATTTGATTTCAGTAATCTCAAATTGATTAAATCCAGGCATGTGGGACCATGTAGACTCATGGTATTTTATATGATTAGTCACAAGTTCATCTTTATTGCCTTGCTCATTTCAGGTGTGAGTCTGATTGGGACTTGTAACGTTCAGAGACTTGGCATTGTGTCAGGAAGTCCAGTGTGTCTTACAGGCATTAAAATACAATCTTCTAAGCTAGCATTTAGCTCCACTGACAGATGAACAAACTGATCCTACAGGTTAACTTCAACCTCAATGAGAAAAAAAGCATTATTAACTTATGGTTTCAAACTGGAGAGCCTGTATTCAGACTCTGGGTACTTTAACCACTGGTCACAGCAATGCAAGTGTGGTTGTTGAGTACACATAGCAATTTGACATAAAATTCATTTATAGATTCCTCAACCATTCATTCTTCCTTCATTAAATCCCCCAAGTGTCAGGACTGTTCTGAGTATTTGGCATGCAGTAGGGGATACAGTCAGACTCTGGACCTTTACGGAGGTGATCAGAAGGTAAACAAGTGCCACACTGATGAGGATTAAAGGGTCTCTGTGAATAGGAAGAGCAGGCAGGGTCTCCTGTTAGGACAAATTAGATGAGAGCTTGGAGGTCTCTGTGTCTGGAGACAATGACACAAAGCCGCCTCACTGTGTTGCCGGGGTGGAGATCTGATGCAATGGCTCCAGGAGATAAAGGACCTAGCAGATGGTGATAGGGGAAAGGCCCCAAGGAATTCCAGTCTGAAGGGAAAAGAGAAATGTAGGCAGGAAAAGGAGGGGATACATAGTAAGAAGAGAGAGATTCATCACTTTTTAAAAATTTTATGTTTATGTGTGTGTGTTTTTAGATAGTGTGCATGTCTGTGGCCCACTCGCACGAACTGATATCCATGGAGGCCAAAAGAAGACACTGAACCCCCTGGAACTGGAGTTATAAACAGTTGTGAGATGCCATTTGGGTTCTGGGACTTGAACCCAAGTCATCTAATAGAGCATCCAGTGCTCTTATCCACGGTGTCATCTCTCCAGCCCTACCTATTCTTTCTAAGGAGAACTATGAGAATGATTATGTGTTAGCAGACTTAAAACAGAAAAGCATGATGAAGGAGGAGTCACATGTATCAAAGAAAACAGAGGGAATGCACAGCTGAACTTATTGGAGTGCTTTGAGGCTGCTGGTCTGATTTTGACACCTATGGTGCATTTGTTTTCTCTACTTGGAAGATTGGGAGGATAGTGCTCACCTCACAAGATTATTGTTTAGATGAAAAACTAAGGTCCTATTTTGGGCTTAGACGAATGACATCAATGAACAGATCAGTCAAAATATTAAATGTTCATGCTATCATTGTTCATTATCTCCACCCTCCTTCTCCTCAACTTCGTCATTGTCACATTTCTATTCATTCAATACAGCCCAAACTATAACATTCTAAAAGTTACACTTAATTTTATAGTTCCTTGACATAAAATGAAATCCACAGGGGGAGGGAGGGAGGGAGGGAGAGAGAGAGAGAGAGAGAGAGAGAAGAACATGCACAAGTTGTCAACTATGAAATGGTGTGTTTAACAGTTTCTCTGATACAATTTTAGCACATTAATCATAAAGATGCTATAAATCAAATCAATTTTGATTTTGTTAAAGTCTTTGAAAGCACTGTTACATCGTACTGAGTCAAATGTTTATCTTATAGTAAACAAGTGGGGAACATTTTGAAATTCAATATTTGCTATGTTTCTGATTAGTTAGCAGAAAGAATGGACATGGTCAATACGTGGAAGCTCTGAACCAAATGTATTTATTTTCCCTGTGATTAGATGTCTTGATACTTGTCCTTCTCTTTCCTGCTGTCTGATCTGGACAGTGGTCTGTGGTCTGGACATGGCTTCCACAGACTCAGTGCTGTCCTGGACCACTGCACTCTCCCACTCTTGTCCCCATCCCTCATCTGACAGGCAGGATGTCTACAAGACCTCTGTGCTATTTGAACCTCCAGTGACTTCTCTAACAGGATGGAATGCAAACCCCCTCTGTGACTTAGAAAAGCCCTCTGAGCCAGCCTTAGTCCACTTAAGGCTTCTGCTCATACTCTTCCTACTGCTCCAGGTACTGTTCCGTCCTAGAAATCAACTGCAAGTCTTCACTAGTCAGCGGTTTTGGTGTTTTCTGCTCCTTCTGTATAAAACATTCATCTTCCAGGTCTTCACATGATTGGCTTATCTTTTATGTCTGCCGATACTGCCTCCTCAAAGAGAACTGTCCACCTTTCCCATGTGAAGTAGCACTGCCCCTTCCATCTACTTCAGTTGAAATACTGTTGTGGATTTTCTGCTTGTATTTTGCCTTGTCAATATGGTGTAGGAAATATTAGGTATTACAGATAAAAGTTAGGGCTTTTTTTTCACCACTTATCTATGGAAGTTAAGGAGTAGTAACTCGCTAAATTTCAAGGGGGTGAGGATAAATCATTCTAATCCCTGCCTCAAGTGGAAGATGTGGTTAGGCCACCATTGGGCCAAAGTGACTTGAGGTCAGAAGCATTAGCTGAAGGCATTTCATTACCTGCCTTTGTTCCTTGGGTCCTCAAATCACTCAGAAGCTCACTTACTTTTTTTTGTCAGGCCTCAAAGAAGCTAAATGTAGGTTTCACTCGAAGCTTCATCAAAAGAAAGTAGCCAAAATTTTCATTTTTCTTGTAAAGACTTCCCAATGTCAAGTTGAAATATTGAATGATATACTCATAACTATCTAGAGAATTATCTTTTGGGAAAATAAACTATATAAGAATAGATATATGAGCAACTGAAACACACACGCACACACACACACACACACACACACACGCTCCCAATGCACTCACTGACAGAGAATCACAGTAAAATTGTAGACACTTATTTCTAAAGCAAGGGCAATGATAATGTGAACAGACAGAGAAGGAACAAGACAAATGACCACAATGAAGATCGGAGAATCTGGGCTGGCCCGTGCCATGTCATTTTTAAAGGGTCCCAAATAGTAACCTGATAGAATCATCAAAAAATCTGCACTGTGGACATGATTTAAGAGAGAAGAATGAGGGACTAAGGACAATTATATACAATACTTTTGAAGAGGACACCTTCTCTCTAAATACTTCTTATGGAGTACTCACTATACTCAGACAGTACATTAATGACTTTACTGTGGATTATTACCACACTGAATCCTCATAAAATCTCTGCGAATGAGCAGTACATTATCACACCATGTTAGAAGAGAAAATGGAAGCAAGGTATTTGATTTAGTTAAAGTCAGAGGAAAGGAGAAATACTACATGTGACTTTAGCTTAACTGGAAAGCCTCACTATGTTGAATGCATAAAAACACTACCCAGTCTATTTTGTCCTATTTCAATGGTTTATTGCTGTCATTTCAGATTGAGATGGACGACGAACCAGAAGATAAATCTTCTTTTAAAAGTTACTGCTTTTGCTACTACTTCCACTCTAAAAGTTAATGGTTCATCTTAAAATTGAAGTCCCTTTTTGTTCAGATTAATCCATGGACGCTCTTCAAAGGATTGCTGCATAAATCTTGCTATCTTTATCCTTTCTGGTTTGGGGGAATGGATATCGAACCAAAGGCCTTCTGCATACTAAGTAAATGCTTGTCTTCTGAGCTATAACCCAATCTCTAAATTATAGTACAGCAAAAATTTCCCCCAAAATTAAACCAAATAAAACTAAGAAACCCTCTTCATATGGGCTGCCCAAGAATGATGCCCATGGGAGCCACACAGAGATTCAATATGATTCCCTGTTGGCAGGTTAATGTGATTATGGGTATAGAAAGATGTTGTATGTTTATTTAGAAACAACTGACTAACTGGGTGGGAAAATCTATTACTAACTTCTTCCTGATATACTTTTTTCATATGACTCATAATAAAAAAGAGTATTTGTTTGCTTTAAAATGAGCTTGTTTTTCTACATCCTTTATTTCTAAATAGTCCTAGTTGTTTGAATGGTTTCTCTCATGATCTGTTTCTAAACCTAAATTTAAAAAGAAGATAGTTTTACAATCAAAGTGCCACATTTTTATCTTTTTATGCATTAAAATTATAGTTTACAGATTATTGAGCTACAGACTATCCATTAAAAATATAAATTTGTAAACTTTTTTCTTGGTACCTTATTACTTACCCACATGCACATTAGTCAGTTAGCAAACCTACCTATTAGGCTTTGACATTCTCCATATGTATGTGTACAACCACAAGGCTGTGTGCATTACTATTAAGAGGATTTTTATATTGTTGAGAAATTTCAGGTTACTCTTCCTTATGAGAACAATGCACTCATAATTGGATGATTTGAACTAAACTTAAATGGTCATTCTACTAGTGGCATTCTGGCCAATAATAGCAATTTGTAGTCCTTAGGTTTGGTGAAAAGTCAGCAGATGACATAGAGTTTATTCATTTGGTATTAAGCAACTTTGAAAGGATAATTCTAGGCAACAAGTTACTATTTTTCTGTTATTATGTATCTGTAAAAAGTATACAAAAATAACTGAATATGGACAGAACTAGGAAAGAAAATGTCTTTTTAACCCCAACTCTTTTCTTTTCTTTCTTTCTTTGTTTCTTCCTTCCTTTCTTTCTTTCTTTTGCTAGAAAGAGCTTACAAAACAAGTGTGTGTTTTCCTCCTCAAATCCACTTCAGAATAGTCAAAGGATAGCTTAGGCTTTTGCTAAAAAATCTAACACACAGGCTCATAAAATTATGCAAGACTCACTATGATTTTTTTATTCTTGCTTTAACATTGTGCTAACCAACTGAATGCATCCCACTGCTCCATATTTGGGCTGAATTCTTGAAGCCATTATGGTTAGCATCATTCGTAATAAACAAAATTTGATGCAGCAAACATTTAAAGTGCTCACTAGAATTCAATACATTGTCTAAGTTTTGTAAAGTCAATAACTATGTATAAAGAGCATGCTCTGTACTCTTGGGATTTAAACTTTTGTTAGGAAAGTACACCCAGAAGAAACTATGATATGAGATAATAATGTTTTGGTCTTTATCTAGCATCAGTATGACCATCAAACACAGTGAGCTCAGAGTAAGGGACTAATGGTAGTTAATTCCAGTGTGGGCTTAGAAGGCATCTGGATGACGTGGCTTTTAAAAGAGGATTGAAGGACTTGGAGGTAGGGCAGGAAAACAGAATGTGCTGATGGAAAAAGAACAAGAGAATGTTTGCAAGGCGATGGAATGAGAACATAAAAGGCAAAGGGAGACTGGCACAAATTAATGATATCATGCAGAGAACATAGTATATACTATGCAATTCAAAGTTTCTATTTGTTAGTAGGGGAAGGAGAGGCCCTGCTTCTGGGTAGCACTCCTTTTTCCATGAGGATAAGTACTAACACCTTTACTTTTATGTAATTAAAGACAATTTAAGATCTGTAATTTGAAACAAACATTTTATCACAATAGATTGTGGAGCTAGGTTTTCTGAGGACAGCATTCAGTCACTCTTTCAGTGACATCAAAGAAAATACTAAGTTACCTGAAAAATTAATATTGTCTTTGGACAGAAGTGAAACCAAGGGACACCAGGAAGAAATGCCAGAAGTACCTTGCTGTGTGTTCTGCCAACACCAAAAGGAGACTGTGAATACCCACTCAATTGCTCAGCCCCAAGAAATTGCTTCTCAAAGGGTCACATTCACATATTAATGTATTTCTTCTATGCAGCTCTAAACATCCAAGTATACTGTTCAGGTCATAAGATAGACTAACTCCGAGTTCATTTGAAGAACAGAAATAACTCATGATGCCAATGTTCAAGACTTCTTTTCAGTGGCCACTTGGCCCATGAGCTCCAGCAATTCTCTAGCTTAAATGATGGCATGCCTACAGACTCTCCATATGAAAATCCTCACCCCGGATGCTTTTGAAACCTACCATTCTCACACCGTTCTCAAAGGCTTGCCTGGTGAGTGGAGCTGGCCCATCCACAGTCTTTCCATCATCATCTGGGCCCCAGCTGGCACTGTATATGTGCACATGCTGTGGGTTGTAGCTGACAGACTTGGCTTCCACCATATCTGTGACATCGCCATCCAGCATTCGCACACCTTCAAAGCAGAAAGGAGCAAGCTTGTTACTTATGTGCATTAGATAATACTGAAACAATGCACTTAGAAAATTTGGGGGAATAAAAAATATATTTAAAAACATCAAAAATATTTACTTATTCCATTATAACATTCCTGTGTATATCTGCCTGGATTTTATGTGTGACATGTGTATGCAAGAACCCTGAGAGGCCTGAAGAGGGTACTGAGACTCCTGGAACTTGAGTTATAAGCAGTTGTGAGCCACCATGTGGATGCTGTAAATAGTGTAAGAATAGTAGGCACTCTTGGCCATCTCCTCAGCACCAAGAATACATTTTAACTAACAGTTCAGTGAGCATTTTCTTGGCAAAAAGGTGCCATACAGTTTGTAGGAGCTACCCTATGTAGGGTAGACAGAAGGTTTCATTGTATATAAGAGAACAAAATTGTGTTCATTTTAAAAGAAATTTCTGCTCTTTTCCCAAGGTTCCAAATTATGCTATCCCTCCTGCCTTTGCTAAGTGAGATTTTGACAAAGATATTCAAGTAATACATTATCTTTAATTTAATCCAGCATTAATTAACTCTATATTTCAAAATCAGTCACTAATACACTGAGAAATAAATTATATGTGAAATGTCAACTTTTCCTTTTTATTCTGTATTTTGGCAACTTACAACAATAATATAACTCCTAGTTATTTAGTAAAAAACACTTGCTTACACTAAACATCATCACTGAGGCTTGAATTGTTTTAAATGTAAAATGTTTTATTATTTATTTTATGCATGTGGTTGTTTTGCCTGCATGTCTACCTTGTGCATCACATGCATGCCTTGTACCAGAGGAAGCCAGAAGAGGGTGTCAGATCCATCCTGGAACTAGAGTTTATATATCATTGAGCCAACATGTGAGTGCAGAGACTCAAACTTGGGTCCCTCAGAAGAGCAGCCTATTTTCTTAAACCTCTAAGCCTTCCTTCCAGTCCCTTATTTTAAAATTATACCTCCACAAGATAAATTTACTTATAAGGAAATCTTCATTTTCCCAGAAAAATTCAAGTTTCTAACTGGTTACCAAGGCACAGCTTTAAACATGAGACTCCAAAGTCGGCTACCTTAGATATTATGAAGCCTGAGTTGACTACTAACAGGAAAACAAAACTATTTTTTGAGGGAACAGTATCTGTGTTTTTTCTTAATATTTAATTTTAACTACAACATTTTTAAAACTTAAGAAAAATAGAAATAGTAAATAAGAATGTGTATGTAGCTAGTATCCAACAATTATTAACATTCTGCTCATTTTGTTCATCTAAAAATCACATTTTCAGTCAGTCTGAAGTAATTTAAATAACAACAGATATGACATAAAGGTTATTATGTTCTTTAAATTATTATGAATAAATATGGCAATGAAGACCTAAGCTATTGTAACATCTGACAATCTTGTTTTCCCTGAGTATTTGTTACGATGTTGTATCTGGTTGTTCTGCCTCAGGTAGGCATACTTTTGAGTGCATTTGCAATGGGCTCTCCTGCAGACTGGTGCAACAATTAATGGGGAAAAACAAAATCTTTCATGTGAGTTGTATGCACCTCCTAACAAACTGGGGGCTTGGCTGCATTAATAGAAAGAATTAGCCTGCAGAAGTGAGCAAGCCACATCTTGGGCTTATGTTTCTATTGCTGCTGACATTGAGTCTGGACAGCAGATGGTAATAGCTTCTTGAGCCTCCTGAACTCGATTTACAACTGTGACTCTCCAAGGATTTTTTTTTTCTTTTTTGGCTTTGGCCTCAGACTAGAATATAGTTGGTCTCCCCAACTGGCTTTTAGCCATTTGGACTAACTAGCTCTTGGGTATCCTGATTCCTAGCCAGTAGATAGCCAATATGGTAATATCTAGCTTCTAACTATACAAGATAATTTGATAAATTTCCTTTTATAGTTATACATTATTAGGTACTCAGGCCCACAAATAGGTATTTTACATATATAAACACATATATACACATATTTGTATGTGTATATATGTGCATGCATATATTCTACTGTGTATTTTCTTCTATAGAACATTTACTCATTTTTATAGTTTTAAATTTTATATTTTTAATTAATACACACCATTGTATATAATTCTGGATTATTATAGAATATTTTTATTTTGGAATATTTTTGTTATTTCGTGTTATGGTGGTGGTGGGTGTACATATGTGAATGTGGGCGTGTGTGTGTGTGTGTGTGTGTGTGTGTGTGTGTGTGTGTGTGTGTGTAGGACAGAAGTCAATTTCTGGTGTCCTCAGCGAACTGAGAGATTACAGATTTGGCTAGGTAGACTAGATTTGTCTGCCAATGTGCCCCAAGGATATTGTACTAGGATGTACTAGTACATGTTCATGTGTCTGACTCTACATGGGTGCTGAAGACATAAAATTGGGTCCTCAAGTGTGGTGCAGTAAGCACTTGGCAAACTGAGCTGCTCCCCAGGCCCCACTTTGAGATTTCTGAGAGAAGATATATGGTATCACGTTATGTGATGACAGACTGTGGAATGGAAACTCTTCTCCGGAAGGTCATGTGGTCTGTTTCATGGAAGCAGTGACCTAGGATGATGTTCTGCATGTGCTGGGTTCTTGTCTCCAGTTATTATGCACATTTAAAGCTGGTATGCACTCTTTCAGAGCAAAGGTGGACATGCTACTTCATCTTGTTACATTGTATTTAGAAGCCTCTTTCTGCACAATGGGTTCTAAATTAAACACTAAAACTGTCACCAATTAAGCAACTTGAGTTTCCCAGGTGACCTGAACTTGGGTTTCCTGTCATGCAATTTATGTGTCTGGCATGTCCTTAGAAGGTCATGAGGTTTTTGTTTTTTTTTTTCTGAAAATATATGAAGAATTTCATAATTAGACAAGTTTAAAGACTAAGGTTGTTTCATATTTTCTTATTCTACTACAAACTTTATGTCTTGGGTCTGAGGAGTCAAATTCTAGTTCAGAATATTCTTACTAATGACATTTTTGAATCCTCAGCATACATTCATCGTTTTAAGGCAGTATTGTCAAGCTTGATCAGCAGCTATGAGGGAGTTGAGAGTTTATTCACTACTGCCCTCAGGCTCGGTCAGAATGCTGGGTCAGACGGTGCTGGGAATGTAACAGAGGACATAAGCACCAATGTGAGAGGTGACGGTCTCGGTACCCAGGCAGTCTTGGATCATATACTCCTGGGTAAACAGGGGACTCCTTCACTCTTACCACACCTCAGGAAAGAGCCTCTGTCCTTATCACAGTGGATGCTTCTGAGTACAACTATTTATTAGAAAACAAACTGTCAACCCAAGAAATTGAGCACACAGACATATTCTGATGCTGTCAGTTAAGGGAATCTTGAGAACCTATTTTAAGGACGGCTTCACCATGGTTCCTCCATCTGTTTTTTGTTCCTTTAGCTTTGTTTTTACTAACATCAGCAACCCATGGTCAACAGAGTTCCAAAAATATGGCATGGGTACCTCTACACATTAACAATGTATGTTTAAAGCAAACTTTCTTAAAATATTTTGTTATAAGTGTTCCATTTTATTAGTTGTTGTTAGCATCTTGCTATGCTCAATTTGGTAGATAAATGACCACAAGTATTGATAAGACAAAACAAGGCTATATACAGATGGCTGGGAACTGTCTGCTTGAGAAAGCCACTGGGAGTATCGAATGAGGGGCAACTATTACACTCTAAATGTTTCATACTTTTATCGTAGTTAGTAATAGCACTTTTTAGTTTTAGATGAATGATTTGGTAGGAAATAATGCACTGGAACAAGGCACTCACCTGGTTGAAGAAGTTTTCAGTCATCTGACACTCTTTAGCCTTACTAGGGGAACATGTTAGACCTACTGATGGACTCACTAGGCTCTATTAGAATGCTGTCTTCCCATTTGTGTGTGGCTGTGGCAGTTATTTGTTGCTTTCAACAGTGATTACAAGTAGGAACGTTTGAGTCCACCTTTCTAGCACTTTGATTCATATTGCGTTGGCTAGGTCTTTATAATAAACATACCTGGGCCTGATATGAGTATATGTGAGCATATATACATATAAACACACACATACACAAATATGATGCATATCTGTCTATCTCTATCTACCTTTCTATACACACACACACATATAATCTGGACTCATGGGAACAGTATTGCTGTATTATGGGATTCAAAGAAGAGATGTTACTACTTAATATTTTAGTTACAATTAAGAGGCACTTTTAAAAGTTTAAAGCACCAAATCCAGAAACATGCTTGTTTTTGTTGTTATTGTTTTGAGGGTGTCTTAAAATACTTCTTCCATAGAGATATTGCAGCTTGCTATTTCTGTTAGTTCTTCATGACTCAGGCACCAATTCTGAATTAGTATAGATTTTTTTTTTCCGAAGTCTATTTTGAAAAACTGTATGTGTGACATATTGGAGGTCTTGTAGCAAGGTTCCATCACTGTTCTGAACATCATCTTTCACATGGCTACCATGTAGCCAGCAGCAATTTCGCCCTGTCATGCAGAGATATGCCCACCACTAATTTGAAAAGGACTGTTAGCCAAGAGTTCCCTGGCTTCTGTGTGTATCTTTCAAATTGTTCCATACCTCCAATCTTGGCATTGAAAGCAATTCCAACGGTGCAGTGAGAGTTGTTTGCAGCGGCTGCCACTTCTCCAGCACACCGGGTCCCATGCCTGCAGCAGAACAGACAGGGTTTCTAAAGTCAGAGACTTCATCCTCACCAATTCCAGGCCTCGCTGCCAAAGTGGTGAAGAAAATACCCAGCTGTGTTTCAAGAACTTCCTACCCAAGTAGCACTCAGCTTGCTTGTGGCAAATTATTTAACATTTCATCATGTGATTTTGAGCTCTATTCTGAAGATTACTTATTTTTGATATCTTGATATCCTAAGTAGAAATCACCCTAAAGCCTGAAAGTGAACCATATGACTTGTTGGGGACCATTTGGTTTGTATTCTCTATAAGCCACCAGGCTCAGGGAGCTATTAAATGTTTAACACCTGGCTACGAACTATCATCTCAAGTTTTCATTTTATTTAATTCTAATTAAATCTAAAGACTAATACTTGGTTCAGGTACAATAAATGCTACAAATATGGATATAAAAGTTTGCTTTTTTAGCTTCTTTTTTTTTAGTTTTCTGAGAATTTCATGAGTACTATATTTACATTTCCCCAATTTCTACTCCCCTTTCTTCCCTACAGCTTCTCCTGTGTCTCCCCAACTTGCTCTCAAGTATATAATCCTGTCTTCTACAATCATTATTGTCAGCTTTTTCAACTATACACTTAAATACAGATCAAGTACTTCCAATGAAAATTTATTGCCTAAAGTGTAATATACTATCAAATTTCAAAGCTATTACAGAAAATAAATACATCAATAATAGCTTTAAACCAACTATATGTAAATTATTGAGGCATGTCAAGTAAGTTCATTTGTTCCTTTTCTTATTGATCTTAAAAATGTGGTCCTTAGAAAACAAGGTTTGGTTTTAAAAAACTTTTCTTGAAAAAAAAAACTTTGTCTTTTTTTTCCATAAAAATGCTCATTAATCAGAAATATTTTCTGGCTGAAACAAAGGTATTGTACGATAGAAAAGAGACACAAAGATTGTCACCCAGAGTGAATCAAGTTAGCCTCAAAAAGACAAATACTGCATGCTTTCATTTGTAGATTTTTTGATAGTACATGCATGCAAAATCCATGTATGTATATCTGACAGAGAGTAGAAGGGAACCTACAGTAAGAAGGGAGGGGCATGTAGGGGGGAGGAAGACACTCAAAATATATTATACACTTAAATAGAAATCCTTATATGGCCCTGAAATATGCACAATAAATATGCCAATAAGAAAAATCTGGCTGGAAGACCTTCCAATACCTTGTCCAGAAGCATGAGAGGAGGTTCAAGTATAATGAACAGACTGTTTAGAAGTCATGATTTAGAACATATCATGGCTTAGAATGTAATAGTGAGACAATTGCTACATCACTGAGCCCAGAAGAAAAGCACTAAAACAGAACTAATGTCTGCCATTGCTGAGGAAGAGAGGTGACAACTCTTGCTATGGTGTGAGTGTGATGTCTGGTGCCCACGACTGCCTTCATTTTAGAGAGATGAAAACATGTAACAATATTTGAGGTGTAAGGACATCTATGGAAAGAGAAGACAGCCCCTAAGTTACCAACACTCAGTCTTTGAAACTGTACTCCACTGTTTTATCTATCTATCTATCTATCTATCTATCTATCTATCTATCTATCACATCTGCTATGTCCTAACAGTCATGAAATATAATTAATGTCTCCCCAACTGTAAACAACTTATAGGTAAAGAAGTATGTTTGCTAAAAAGAGATGTTTCACACTGCTCTTTTCACTTAGTAATGCCATGCATATATTTCTCTACAAATATTAATCTGGCTATATTAGTGGCTAATAATGTACTGGCTTATTAATAATATAATATCAGTAGATTATTTGGTAGTATAAACAATGTGTGATTTATACTCCTTATTTGGCTATATGTATACATATATGTACACACAATTTCTTTTAATATATCTTTTATTATTTATTCCAAGAATGTTATCCAGGTTTTTGCTAATATGAACAGGATGTGAACAGCAATTTTGAGCATAGATATCATTTACCAAGTGAAGATGTTACAAGAAGTAGAATTACTAAACAAAGAATACACTAGACAGAAACTGATAATAACCTGCGAACAAAAAAGATAAAGAAAGTACATGATGAGCCATCTTTAACAATATTGGTATAGGGTTATAATATGGCCCAGTTAGTAAAGTGCTTTCTATGTAAACATGAAGAACTGAGCTCATACCCAGTGCTCAAGTAAAACATCAGTTATAGTAGTATGTGCCTGTGAGGCAGATCCCTGGAGCTTTACTAGGCGGCCATCCTAGATGAATCCCTACATCCTGCATCCAATGAGAAACTGTCTCAAAAAATGAGGTGGAAAAGTACTGAAGAAGATACTGAACATCAACCTCTGGTGTGCAAAGTACATGCACATGCACACATACAAACACACACACACACACACACACACACACACACACACACACACACACCTAAATGCCTGTATGCCAACCGTGTATGCCTGTGTCAGAGAGAAAGTAAAAGAAAAAAAGGGAGGGAGAGATCATAAGTAAAGCTGAATATCATTATGAAAAATGGGGAGAATATCTATTACAAAGCCAAGTGTATGAGTTTTTCAGTCCCTCATCTTTGCTCATATGACAAAATATTATCTAATTTTTGGTTCTTTACCTTGACTGAACACCATCTGACTCATTACTTCTACTTGTTTCATGAACTGCTTTTCTGAACCCTGGTTGAAAGTTCTCACTGAATTTTCTGTTGTAAATATGTTTCCAATCTTAAGACACATCATTTTCACGGAAGGAAATTTTTGGTTATTATTATTAATTAATTTGATGGACTCATCATTATCCTTCCCTGATAATATATTATTATGTGCTGGTGTGTGTGTTGGGGGATATATGTACCACAGCACATGTACAGAGGTCAGAGATGACTGTGGACTTGTTTTTATCTGTCTACCTTTGTGTAGGCTTCTGGAATCAGACTCTTGTCTACTGCCTCATGCTGATGCCTTACAACCTGATAGTCTATTTACCTGCTGAGCCTTCTCACAGGCCTGGGTTACATCATTTATATTATTAGAAAAACTTTCAAGTATTAAAAGAAGAATTATTTTTTGTGTGAGTCTCAAACACAACTGATAATTTTCCCTTAAATTTAGCAATTGTTAAGTCTGAGTGTTCATTAGATGCTTGTTGAATATACCTCGTTATAAGTTATTCAAATCTCTAATTCTTTTAGTGAGTCTACTATTCTAATATTATATCATATTAATTAGCAAAAATGCCTGTAATTCAGCCATTTTCCCCTTTGACCCATGGATTACATATAATTTTGATATTTTAAAGTGTACACATGTAGTTTTAAAAACATTAAAAACATAATTATCATGTAATATAAGGGTATAACTTAACAAACCAAATTTTGCAACATTTGAACAATAAGTTCAGAGTCAGTGTCAGCAAATGTTCTGTACCTGAAGCAGATGTTCTATATACATTCTCTAATTTTTCCTGCATGTCCACTATGTAAAGCCTGCTTATTATTCCAGAATTATAATCTTCATAACAGTTCTATTGTCAAATTTAGTACAGAATCATTAACCTTCCTTGGGAAATGAATATTTTTGTTCTGTGTTATAATACTCAGTAGCTCCTACAGTAGAAAAAAAATCTGATTACATTGAAATCACTTACTAGTTCATTATATTTTCATTTTATGCTAATATGAGCTATGACTCTTAAAATGAGCAGTTCTTCTGAAGTTAAGATGTCATTCACTAGCTTGGCAAGATAGCACATGCCTTTAATCCCAGCACTAGAGAGGTAGAGTGAGACCAATCTTTGTAAGTTCAAGGTCAGTCTGGTCCACACAGTTGAGACACTTTCCTTTTTTCAAATTTTATTTATTAATTTCATATCCCAATAGCATCCTCCCATCCCTCCTCTCCTCTGTCTTTCATTAATCCACCTTTCCTTAGTATTCAATCAGAAATGGACAGGTCTCCCATGAGCATTAGCAAAGCATGGCATATCAAGCACCTCCTCTGTATTCAGGCTGGATAAGGCAAGCCATTATAAGGAATAGGTTCCCAAGAGTCAGCCAAAGCACCAGCGACAGCCCCTGCTCCCATTTGCAGGAGTCCCTTAAATCACTAGCCTATACAACTATCACATATATGCAGCAGCCCTATGTAGGTACTATGCAGGGTTCCTGGTTCTTAATTTAGACTCTGTGTGTTTCCATGAGCCAGGTTAACCATTTCTATGGGTTTCCCTGAGATGTCCCTGACACCATGGCTGCTAAAATCCCGCTTCCCTCCCTCCCCAGAACTCCCTGAGCTTGCTCAATGTCTGGCTTTGGGTATCTAAGTGTGTTGCCATCAGTCACTGGGTGAAGGTTCTCCAATAACAACCGAGGTAGTTTCCGATCTGATTACAGGGAATGGCCAGTTCAAGCTCTGCATCCACTGCTACCAGAAGTCTTAGCTGGGGCCATCCTTGTAAATTCATGGAAGTTTCACTTGCATCAGGCTTCTACCCAACTCCATAAACCCTCCTTTCCAATAATCTCTCTCAACATTCTCCTCCTATGCCTACTCCAAAACCTGATCTCTTCAGTTCCTAATCCCAACCACACCCATTCCAATAGGGAGATCTTCGCTTTGTCTTCTTCCCAAGGAGATCCACGTGTACCCCTCACTTATAAGTGAGTACATACCATGGTTGTCTTTCTGAGTCTCGGTTATCTTACTCAGCATGATATTTTCTAGTTTTATCCATTTGCCTTTAAACTTTCTGATGCTATTGTTTTTGACAGCTAATTAATCAAATCATTGTACCATATTTTCTTTACCCATTCTATGGTTGAGTGATATCTAGGTGGCTTCCAAGTTCTGGCTATTACAAATAAAGCTGCTATGAACTGTTGTGGGATAATCTTTTTGTGCACAGTGAAGATGTGTCTGTGCCAAGGTGCCTTCTGATTGGTTTAATGAAGAGCTTTATAGCCAGTAGCAAGGCAGGAGAGGATAGATGGAATTTCCTGAGAAAGAAAAGAAGAGAAGATGAATCTAGGCAAGAGGATTTTTATTGCCAGTAGACTCTGAGCAAGTTGAATATGTGTTACTGAGGAAAGGTAAAGAGCCACATGGCAGAATGTATATTAAAAAAATATAGCTTAATTAAGTTATAAGAGCTAATAGGAAATAGGCCTAAGCTGAAGGTCAAGCATTTATAATTAATAAAGAGTCTCCAAATCACCCTATGTGGGCTGGTGGTCCTACAAAGGAAAGTCCAATGACAGTGAACATAGTTGAGCAAGTGTCCTTGTGGTATCATTGAGCATCCTTTGGGTATACACTCAAAAGTGGTATCACTGATTCTTGGGGTAGATTAATTCCTAATTTTCTGAGAAACTATCATATTTATTTCCAATCTACATGCCTATGGACACTATTTTTGACAAAGAAGTCAAAGCTATACAATGGAGAAAGCAAAGCATCTTCCACAGATGGTGCTGGCATAACTGGATGTTAGTATGTAGAAGAATATAAACAGAAACACATCTATCATTTTGCACAAAACTGAAGTCCAAGTGGATCAAAGGCTTTGATATAAATCCAGGTACACTGAACATGATAGAAGATTAAGTGGGAAACAGCCCTGAACACATTGGCACAGGAGACACGTTTCTGAATAGAACACTGTTGCCTATTTTTGGGGCACTGCTAGTTCCTCTTGTGGGAAGGGCAAGAAGGCACAGAATTAACATTTTAGACTTTGGAGACTAGCTGTAATAAAGAAGTTTAGTTTATTTTGAGGAAGTTGCACGCCTTATATACCCTCTACCCAGGGGGGAAAAGTTATACTTTCCTGGCATTTGCTACTGCAGTATAATCCTTTTTTTTTATTTTTACTAATTCAAATAATTTTACATTAAAACTTTGCTTTATTGCCCAGACTCCCAAACAAACCTTAGGCTGGTTTATAAAAATGCCCATTCAAAAGGCCCTCATAACTATAAAAAAAGTGCTAGAAGCACATATTTCAAGGCATTAATTATAACCAATTTAACCTGGCTAAAGCCAGGCTGGTCTGCAGGCCCTTACAAGCCTCTAGGCCTATATATCCCACAGAACCCCAGTAGCACAGACACTAAGATCAATGATTAATAAATAGAACCTATTAATAAATGAATTTTTAAGTGAAACTGAAATGCTTCTGTAAGGCAAATGTTACTAGCAATAGGACAAAATTGCAGCCTACAGAATGGGAAAAAATCTTCACCAACCCCAAATCTAACAGAAGGCTGATCTCCAAAATATATAAAGAACTTGAGAAATCAGACATGAAAAACCCACATAATCCACTTAAAAAAAATAGAGTACAGATCTAAATAGAGAATTCTCCCAGAAGAATATCAAATGACAGAGAAGCACTTAAAGATATCATCATTATCCTTAGGTGTTAGGGAAATTCAAATCAAAATGACTCTGAGATTCCATCTTACGCCTTTCAGCATGGTTTAGATCAAAAACACTGATGACAGCTTATGTTGGAGAGGATGTGGAGCAAGGGGAACACTCCTCTACTGCTGGTAAGAGTACAAGCTTGAGACACATTTTTAAGTAAAATAAAACAAAGATATCTTTCACTGGGGGAAGCTCATTTAGAGTAGCTATCTATTGACACATTCATGTCCAGTGCTGTTATTTTTACTATGTTAGAACATTCTTTTGCCAAGTGGCAATCCTATGAATTATAGAAAGTAATAGAAAATCACAGAAAGTAAACAACAGGATATGTAAAGTCATTAATACCATTTTCTTCTTTTCATAAACAACACATTAAACTTTAGAATGTCTTAACTTTGGTTAAGCCCATTTTTCATCCCCTTATCTGAGATGCACATGATGAGAGTCACTTTTTGATTATTTTGTAAATCCTAGAAATTACATTACTGCTACTAATTTGAACAATGCTTGTTTAGAGTGACAAGCACATTCTTTGCTTTAGTTCCCTTTGCAGTTTAAACTCTCTTCTGGCATCTTTAATGACCAGCTAAGAGTTTTTTGTTGACTCCAGGAAAATGACTTGCTAATGAAAGCAACTAAAATCATTCAATAATTCTTGACTACCTCCATCTTACAGATGTGTCAGTTCACTGTTTCCCATTAGGCTACTGTTTCAGGAAGGAACTCATTGATTTATACAATCTCTTTCTGGGCACTTTCAGATTTTTCTTAGAAATATCTTAGCAAATAATCTGTAAAATTCTTGCCCTGGCAAAATTTAATTCTGCAGAGTTTCTAGACATTATCTCTAAAAGTTGTCTTCTCATCACTCTTCCTACTTTTCCCTTTTAGAGTCAATGAACTATCTGTCATCTATCTATCTATCTATCTATCTATCTATCTATCTATCTACCTACCTACTTACCTACCTACCCACCTATTACTTTAGTGGCTAAATCCTGGGACCTCACAGTCCTCTCTTTATATACTGCATCAATTTTCTATTCCACCTATCCTACCTTCAGACATGCTAAATCTACTAGTTAACCCATTCAAGTGGATTCCCTTCAATTAAAGTTCACTTTGTTTCTTAAAAATATGATATATAGTTGATTCTGATAATCGTCTTTTCTTAACACCTTTAGATATCCCTTTCTTTACACATATAAATTAAATCCAAGTATTAAAAAATACAAATATCCCATTAAATTATCATTCTTGCTGCTAAGTGATTTTTATAATGCTACTTTCCAAATGTAACTGATGACTGTTCCAGTGATGGAGTCACGTTGATTGTGAATTCTGTGAGGCTCAGGGGGAAATCTCATTCCTCCAAGAAAAATTTAAATTTGTTTCTGCAGTTATTTGGTGGTCAACCAACACAAGCAGTAATTATTACAGGTCTGATTCTAAGTACTGTTAATATTTAGAATTCTTACAACTTGTATTATGTACTCTTTTATTTTTTTGTGCTGTTATCTAGTTGAGAAAGTCCAACAAATCATCTGGTTCCTATCTTATTTCTTTTTCCTGTTAAGGTGATGGAGATTGTGTGTTAAGGTTCCATTTTATATAAGAGTTCTTTTTCTTGCACCATTAAACTGTGTACTGGCTTTGTCTTCCCTCTCTGGGTTTTCTGAAATACATCTCCCATCTTGGCTAGAGCTAGTTGCTCAACTGAGAATTGTGTCTAGTCAGACTTCTGTATTTGTATCTTCCCAGAGAGATTCTCAGGGAGGCCCACCAGCTTAGTCATCCACAAGAAGTTCTTTAGTACTTCCCTGGGAAATCTGGAGGTATTGGATTAGGAGCTATAACACTGAATGTCTGTCTCCCCACACCATTTAAAAATGGAATAATTGCTTGGTTCTGCATTCCTCAAATGTAACAACAGTTGGCACCAAATGCACAGATCTTTAATGCATAGCACATGCTTTCAATTGATATTTCCTTACAATAAAAAGTTTATTGTAAAAATTTCTTTTTTATTGTTCTTCATAGTAAAATATAAACCTTTTTATGGAATAGTAAGATAATCTGAGGCAAACCCCCTTCCTCCTGCTTACTTACATTGAAAATGTCAGTTAGATAATATACCACAGCATAATGTCCCCCACTGTGCAAAAAACTAGCTAACCTACATTTGAACAACCTACGAGCTTTAGATGACAATGATTGCTACCTCACAAAATGTCAGTGATCTTTTTACTTTTACTTCTTAGTTAGACTCAGTATTTTGACATAGATTTACAACAAATCATAGGGAAGTAATTATCATCATGACTGGTTTGAAGTTCAAGTGTATGAGCAAGTCTCAGAAAAGAACAGGGGTGGCCAGCATCAATAATGTCATGTCAGTTAAACACGAAAGTCAGAAATACAAGTCTGGTTTTCAGGCGTAGTTTGGTTCCAAGACCATTCTACGTGTGTTATAGTGCTTTTAGTATAGCAACAAAAGCTTTAGTCTAGAAAATATATTCAATATTAGTTACACTGTAGCATAAAATACCTAAATAAGAACTTTGCTCCATGGCACATGTAGTAAGAACTCCTTAGAAATCAGGCCCTATTATAATCTTACCGGTGAAACTTTGGAAAAATAACCCAGTTACATGTTATAATGGGTCTGTACATCATTGACTCAGAGAAAAAATGGGCATTAAAAATAAATCAAACATGGCCACATTAACATTTTAGAGGTGTTTCTCAATGTATCATTCCTCCAGAATATTTTCAGGATTCTGGTATGAAACATTTTATTACATAATTTTCTCTCAATAAAGAATTTAAATTCAAAATAGTCTTGATATAAGAACCACAGTAATCTTTGGTCTACTTTCCTTTCTTCCCATGTTTTACCATCTACTATACCCATTCCTTACAAAGATCCAATGTAATTAGAGGGCTCAAGACATTTCTACTTGGTTGTTTTAATGAAAAGTTGGAAACTCACACAAGGCATTTGCTAATTAATGTCTATATATTGTGAACACGTAAAAGGTAAGGTGGGTGTACATCTTCACTCACAGTTGAGATGTGCTATATGAGCTGGGATTAGGAGTGGTCACCCCCCTTCCTTCCCTCATCATTCCCCTTCCTTCCCTCATGCCATGTCCTTCAGGACATTGCTGAGAGAATTTCACTCCCTCACTGGAGTTAGCTGAATTAGAAATCCTAACTTGAGCTTTCAGAGATCTATGATATGAGCAAACTCACAATGAGTCAAAGATCAGGATGTATGTGGAGCTCTTCCTTTGCTCCTGACCTCATACCTCATGGAGGAGAAAGCTTCATGTGTAGCAACCCAGCAAAGACAAGTGGCTAAATGCTGGCTTTCTTCTTTCCTCTCCTGCCATAAGTATCTCCAACTATCCATGGATCCTGCCATTTATAGCCAATGTCCTTCCCGTTTGAAATCAGACATGATCATTTTTTCTTGAGGATGTTTGTTTTGTATAAATCTTAGAGAAAATTATGTATTTAAAAAAAGCCCGTTTAGAGGGAGAAGAGATAGTGAGATACAGGAAAATGTTCCCCAACAAACAGTTCAAATGTGGTGGTCTTGACTTATATTGTCATGTGTGATGATTCTATATTTATGTTGTATTCATTCTAAATGTCACATTAAACTTGCTGAGTAGGTAAAGCAGATAGGATTTATCTTATTTTACAAATGAGAATGATAATTGGGGCAGATGGTAAATAAAAGGTATGAAACATAGGAGAAAAAGAGTAGCCAAGAGTGTCCTGAGTGTGTTACTAGAGCTTTTTCAGGCCCCCAGCTAACTCTGACCTCTGTCAGATTCTGAATGGAGACCAATATTTTATCATTTGTTTGCCTACAGTCTCACTCTCTGATTGCAGCTGATGCTCTCTAAGACAGATGAGAAGAATATTTAATAGCATTATTTTGGACAACCACATTATTTTAAAATGTAGGCCATGACCTATGGCATTTAACTCCTTCCCCCTCTGTCTACAGCAGCTCACGAAAGAAATTCTGGTTTTTTTTTTTTTTGTTATTGTTAACCAAAAGAACATAAAAATGTATCCCATCCCACATCTAAAGAATAAAGAAATTATTTTATGTATCAGAAACTCATTTTTTTTTTGCTGTACATGTGTTTTCTTTTTTTCTCAAGGGTATTTCATAGAATGGTAAAATATAACAAAACCCCCACACATCTATGTATGCCTGCAGTAGTGACCAGACGAGGACCATTAGCCTCGTCCTTATCTACCTTTTCTTCCAACGAATCATGGTCATCTATATGCTAATACACTAGTCAGAACAATAGAACAGACCCTAGCTTGGCTGCAGGTTTAATATTTCAGATCTGCATCTCTTATGGATTTGGTTCCCTCCTTGGCTTTAAATGATTAGTTTTCCATGAGGTTTTTAAGTTGGTTTCTATGAAGTTAATGGCTTATGCTTGTTACACCTCCTTGTGACATCTTCATATTGTTCTCTTCCCACTGTGGTTAAGAAGAGTTCCCCTGTTCCCCCTCTCCTGTCATCCCTTACCAGAGAGTCCTCTTTAGTGTTCTGAAACATCAATCTAGTAGTTTTTATTCCATGTACCTAGAGCTTTAGAAACAACTGGATGTCATTTTTCTATCATAAAAAAGGACTGAGAAACTGTCTCATGTACCTTTTCACCGTGAATAGATAGAAATTACTCATTTCTACTGATTCATTTTAGGTTTGTTCTCTGTGACCTAAGAATCAAGTGGTTTATTTTTAAAAGTTCACTAATGTAGTGAGACTACATTAAAAGTTGTAACTTCCAAGGTCCAACTTTCCCTTGGACGGTCTAAGAGAAAGCTCAGACTTGTTCTCCGGATATTTATCTATGTTACAGAAATAAACATTGTCTTCAAAGCAAAAAAAAAGAGAAGACCTGTTTCTCCCCACACCTCCTGCCCTTTCTGTTCTTTATAATTTTTTGTTTGGCTTGTTTTGTTTTCGCCTTTTGAAACAGCCTCACTCTGCAACCCGGTTAGATCCAGAATTCATACTGTGACTTAAGCCAGAGGGGGGCTCACAATCTTCTTGTCTCAGTGTCCTGAATGTAACATCACAACTATACACCATCACACTCAGTTCTAACACCTCCTTCAAGTAAACTACCAACTGCATGAAATCTTTTGTTGGAAGTTGGCAAAGCACTTCCTAAAAGATGTTTTACTTAACAATATCAAGCTTTTCCTTCCTCCTTTATGTTCTCCTGTCTTCTTTTGTAATGTTCAACTGTTTTTTATTCTAAAGCTTGCAATCTGTCAAGCTGAATCAGTAAGCCCCAGGGTCAGTGAGAAAGCCTGAGTAAAAAGGAAGATGGTAAAGCTACTGAGAAAGATATCCAACTACAGTTTCTGGCCTCTACATGCAACCACACACATGTGCACATAGCACGTGTACACACACACACAGCCTATGCACATTAAAGAAAAATAAATGCATTGGATATGCCACAGTGACATACTATTTGTCTATTCTAAGAAAACAAAAAATTTTCTCTGGAGCCTAATGAGCTCTCTGAATTTGACTAATTGAACCTTAGACCAGTTGTATAGTGCTGCTAGGTTTATGCAAATAATTATCAAGTATTGCTGTACATGCTAATCAAGGTTTAGAAGAAAAGCTTTCTAAAAATCTCTGCTCCACTTGTTCTGGTTCAGAGTTGGTGCCCATGAAAATGCTCAGTATGCAGGCTGAATGACTTCCCTCTGCCACCTAGGCTGATTTTCCTAAAACTTCACGTTATCATAATTACAAGAAAATTTCATAATTAGAATTCAGCAATGCATGAAGTATGAGGTGTACACTGAATGTATATGCCAACAGACTAGAGAAAAAGGCCCACAGAGGTAAGAAAAAAAAAATCATCAAATTATGATTTTCATTTCTTTGTGGTCTTTTTCTATATATCTCTTCATTTTACAAATGTTCCCAGAAAGCCACATTATATAAATATATCTTAAGTAGCAAAACAATACAGTGGGTGCTCCAGTGTACTCAAAATAGACAATATTTCACCTTTACCTGTACACTGTAAGTAGGTTATGGCTATCACATAATGACTTAACAGGAACAAATAAAACTACCCCTATGACTTCAATCTAATTCAGTTAAAATTTCCAAATCATCCCTTCAGTAGTGAGAATCAACCACATAAAGAAGGGTGTGTTTGTCACTAAAAATTCAAAAGCAACATCAACACATATGATACAAAGTAATGTCAATAAATTTTCTTGGCCAAGAGATCTTAAACAATAATGTATATGCCTGTATTCATTTAACAATATATTTGATGGATTCACTTCTATTAGCTTTTGTTACAATATTTAGGTAAATATATTATTCAATACTTAATGTAAAATAAGCTAAAATATATTTTAAAATCTGCTATGAGCTGGTGGAGAAAGGTGGCATTCTAAATGTCTGATCTAGTTAGATGGGAATGCTTCCCGATCACAACAAACTGTCAAACTATTGAGAACGGGAGTCTTACTTTCCATGGACTAAGCAATGAAAGTCTGTGACTATGGGGTATTTCCATGCATCCAAAGTACTGGTAACAGTAGCATTAGTTCTGGGCTAAAGGCTCTTTTAGTGTTATCAAATTCCTTTTGCAAGACACTCCAGACTTTTCAGCCTGAGGGTACCAGAGTCATCTTGCAATCTGGATGGAAGTTAAAGCATAGGCCACTTGACTCCCACAAACAAACAAACAACAAAACAAATAAACAACCCCCCAAAAAACCCACTCAACTTTCATGCAAACTTTTCAGCTTAGTAACATCAAAAGAACATCAGCCTTGATTAACCAGTTACAGCTCTGGTTCCCTTTGCAAACTTTAGGACATCTTCACATATGTTAGAAGGTGTTTTGTTTTTGTTTTTTAACATTTCAGAAGTACCAATTCAACAAGTAGAACAAACCTCCTTTAAACAAAAATCACAATTCCTACTTGTCAATTTGACAACTGAGTGTATATAGCACATAGTGCACTTTGTGTTAAAATACAATGTGGGATAGGCTTGTATTATGGTATTTGTCTGAGTGCAAGGACATGGACTGATAAACACTGTCTGTAATGAGTTTAACTTTATGTAGCATCAGGAAGCTTTGACACTTTTTTTCCTTTCCATTTTCCTTCTGATACTGTAAAAATCGTTCTCAGCTAGATGATCCCTAGTCAACTAGGTTCCTTTGAATTAAAGTCTTTGTTTCTTAGGCATGGTGGGAATAAAGAACAGAAAAGAATACTCTCTTGAAGAGCTAGTGCTGCCCCCAGCATCCCTTTCCTTTCCCAGTGTGGAACTTTATACCTTCATGAACATAAACATATGAGGCAAAGCAAGCCAATCAAATTGCTTAATGAACTTTCACCAAACATGGACAACAGTGCTTGGTAACCACACACAAAGCTATGTTGAAAGAAGATTCAGAAGGAGAGCTTGGTAAAAACAAAAAGTGGGGGAGAGTTGATCAGCAAAGATGGCACAGTGACCATGGTCTTCCCCATAAAACAATTCTATTGGTCCTTAGAACAAACTTACAGTTTTTACAAACTGAGTGTGCTTGTGTCCTTATTAAAACTCACATTTCATGATATTTCAAAAAAACTACAAGCATAATTTATTTCTGACTGACGTAAGAGTGATGATGACTATGTGCTGTTAGATAATACATGCAGTTTCATAATCTCATTTTCATTGTTCAAATAAACTGCTGCTTTATTTCATTTTTCATTTCAGTAAGATTTTGGCCTCAATTTCAGTAGATTCCTTTCTTTTGATCAGCCTAAGACTGGATTAAAGGCTGACTTTAGATTGGGCACTGCTTACATCACACAATTGAGTAAGCTACTCATTGAAAAAAAATGTCCATTTGGATCCTGCCCTAGGTGGATCAACTACTGATCACATTCAAATTCCAATGAGACTCAGCAATAACTGATCCAGTCACTAATTGTGTCAACCACAGAATGTAACTAATCACAAAGTGGATGAAATTCTGACAGAAGCAGGTTCCAGGCTGGATCAAAGTATCTCATTAGAGTAGGTGCTGAACAGTTCAGCCACTGCTCTGCTACCCAGAAGTGAGATCCACTACTAGCCATACCAACCTGTCGATTACATTAGACAGTAATTAGCTCGATCACTTTGATTACACATGTTGCTGATCATATTACATATAATCATTCTTGCAATGGCTCTTCAAGCCACACAGGCTGTGGCTGAAGATCAGCAACTTATTACCCTCTCTTGTAAAGGTAGAAAGGATGATGGATAAAACAACATTAATGATGAGAATTGTCTTGCTCCCTTGACCTACCTAAGACCCATTATGCAAGCCTCTGGCTCTATCCTAAATGTTTCTTTTTTCCAATCACTACAAGGCATAAACCATCTGTACTCAAACAGTTTTCAAAGTAATACTACCAATAAACATAATGTGACAATGGCAAATACCAGGCCCTAAGTTACATGCCCAGCACCATTAAGATTTTCCCCAGAGTGCTCTCAAAGTTCACTCTGTCTAGCAATAAGAATCTTGTTTGACATAGTGCTTGCATGGTTAGGTGTGAGACCACACTTAAAAGACAGAGGAAATCAATAGTTGAAAGCCATTAGGTTTTGTTTTCTTCATTAAGGGAAGACATGGGTACATGCTGAAACTCCTTTATAAACTTCATGAGAAGCTGTGTGCTCTCAGACATGCACTCAGTACATTTAAGACTAGACTTGCATTACTTTACCATATAGTATGGAAACAAATTTGAAAGAAAATTGATACATTAACCACAATAAAGTTTTATTATTCATGCTGAATCAACTGTTAATGAGTCATAAAGCAAGACAATCTAGTTGTTTGATGCTTAACCATCTCATGTTAAAGTATTTGTTTCTAGATTTCTATATTTTTAATGGAAGAGTTCTAGAGAATATAGTAGCTATAAACAGTGATCTCAGAAATGGAAAATCCTGGTGACAAAACAGCCAACATTCTACTAAAAGAGGAGTTTTTCTAGTCCTTTAACTTCCTTTAATTTGACTTCTTCCCCCTTAGGTTGAAGACCATGGAGATCATTCAATTGTCTCCTTTCAACATTTTGATCATCCTCATTTCCACTGCCCACCTCAGGCACAGCAGGTGTGGGGGGAGCAGGAAGATCCCCCAAGCCAGTTAAACTACAGTGTGAAAGGGGAAGGAGCATTAAGCTAGATTACTCAGGAGAGACATCGTTAGACTTTGTGTATGTCTGATAATCATCAGTCAGTGCTTCAGACAGTTGTAAAATGGTACTATTTTCAAAAAGAGAGAAGTGAAATGGCTTGGCAAGTATTTTCTTTTCCTCTCCCTCTGCCACTTTAAAATGGAAGGATTCTGGATCCTTGCTGTTAACCAAATGGCATTTACAGCTCTCAGTTGGCACGGGACAGCTGAAAATCTAAAACAAGACATGCTTATTCCATTTCCATTTCCATGGAAACCAGTCGCCAACTGGTGAAAACAAGGTAGATCGAATTTTTAAATAAGGATGTTGAAGTAATCAGTCTTTAAATTTCATCTTGCTCTAGGATGGGCAATGGGGACTACAGTCCCTGGCACAGAGCTCTCTCTCTCCACAAACAGCCCCTCTGTGTTTCATGGCTACAGATCTCAGCTACAAAAAAGGGTGTGTGGTTGCTGATCATCCTTTGAAGAAAAATACTGCTACAAATCCAGTAAGTAAATTTTTAAATAAAATATGCAAGAACTTTTTTCAATATTTATGATCACATTTTCTCCTGGCAAAGCATGATGGGAGAAATATGCTGATTCCAGAGAAGGCCTTAAGCTTACCTTGTTTGGGGAGGAGGGTCAGAAGAACACTATTTTTTAAAACTGTACTATCAAGATTAGAAAAGTCCATTGAAACAACCATTTGATATATAATGAATATAATGGCAATAGCCCTCAGAACAATCAAGACTTTTGAAGAGATTTGCAAGGCCTCTTTTACTCATCTCTGCACAATTGAAATTAAAATTAAATAATTTGATCCCAATTCATGCCCACAAATACTTATTTAAAATAAAAATATTTTAAGTCAGTTGGAAATAAATTCTCCCATCAGATTGACAACTGTCAATGATTGACATAGCTTGAATTTTCACACATTTCCTGGTATTAAACCTCTAAGTTAGCTCCAATAACAGGAGTTCTTGTATGGGGTGAATGTCTTTGCTACTCTGAGAATTCAGAAGTATAAATTTATATATAAATCTTACAACAAACTACAAAGAGTTCTTTTCTATCTATTTTGTAGATAGAAGACAGGTAAGTGACTAGAGCCACAAGGACTTGCTTAAAGCCATCCTGACAACCTTCGAGTTGATTTCTCTGTATCAGATTTGTATATGTGTGTGTGTGTGTGTGTGTGTGTGTGTGTCTGTCTGTCTGTCTGTCTCTCTATCTGTCTGTCTGTCAGTCTCTCTGTGTGCACACATGTATACATGTGCCATTGGAGACCATTAGAAGTGTCTGATCTCTTGAACTGGAGTGGCAAGCGGCTGTTAGTCATCTGGTGGGAGTCAAACCTGTGTCTAGAAGAGCAGCAAGGGCTCTTCACCACGGAGCCATCTCTTCAGCTACTCCACACCACATTTTCAAAATTGTATTTGGCCTGTTGAGACCCATTTTTTTTCTAGATTGTAACTTCATTTCTGTAATATGATCTCTTTCAAAACTTATCAAGACTAATATTTTCATAATAGTAAAGAACATGTAGATATGTTGGGCCTTAAGTACTATCATTTTTGAGTATACAGAAGTCATATATCATTATTATTTCTATCTTTAAAGACGTTAAATTGTTAAAGCAATTCCTACTTGTAAAGATGTCATTGGTCTGTCCCTGGTTTGTTGGTTTTTTGCTAAGGATGCCACTTCAATTCAGTCAACATAATCAATAATTAGAAACAAAACAGTATGATAATTAATGCAGTTCCTCAAAATTTCGCTAATCAGCAATTATAATGATTCAATTCTTTTTCATTCCCAAATACTGAAAACATATTTTTAAAAGCTTGTGTCCCTAATTTTCTTCTTGCTTGTACTTGAAGCAAGGCCAGCACATAATATCTGAAACAAAAGTCCCTTTAAATCAAAGCTTAATTAATTCCTAATTTCATTTCAGCCAGCTAGGGATAAGAATCAATCAATACCAACAAACACAGCCCCAGGTAACTTTCAACATTTTCTTTCTATGCCCTCTGCAGTCTTCATTTTCAAAGTATAAATGAGAATCTGCCTTTATATATATGTGAAATAAGGTGAATTTTCTTTTGACTTTATTTTTTTATATTTTATTATTTGAAAATTTTGTACATAACTTACTCATAATCCTCTCAGCTCCACTTACCTTTTCACAGATTTCTCCTCTCCCTTTCTACTCAACTTTATGTCCTTAATTTCTCTCCATCAAGGTCAACTGTGCTGCCTAAATATTCTTGGACGTGTGGTCTTCTGTTATAATATGGTTACTTTATCCTTTTAGAGAGAGGCAAGTCGTCTTCTCTAGCAGCTAAGAACTACAACAGTTCTTTATCTAGGATGGAACTATGTGCCCACTGCTCTCTTCATGCTGGCATTTGCTTTGATCCTGCTCAGCTTTAGAATCCTTATGTTTAACTGGTTTGCCTTTTCCTAATAGAGAAACAGAGGGAACTGGAAGAGCTTAAACCCCATGCTCTTTCATCTCACAACATAACACACGTCCAACCCACCTGCAGCTATACCAACTCTTCTGATCAGATACACTCTAGGAACAGACATCGTAGGCTATTGCTCCACTCATGTCACAGACCTCACAAGATCACCACTGTCTGACCAAGCTAATTTGATACTACATATGAACCTTAATAAAGTGGAGAAGGTTGGCTATCAGAGAATGGGCAGCTTCTTGACTCTAGGTAAGAGAAATCCATGCAACAAAGTACTTAATATTCAGGAAAAACTTTTTTCTGCAACTAAACTTTCATTAATTTATAATTATTTAAGATAAACACAAACTAAGCATTTAAAAAATTAAGGCATTTTGGCACAATAACTTAATAAGACTATTGTTCCTGTAAAAATTGCTTTTGTGATGGGTTTTTAACATTTATCATTAAGTGTAAATATCTTCCATTTTATTGCCATTTTTTCCTCTTATTTACAAGAGGTGAAAATGAGCAGGCAGTGATCCCACCCTTGGGCAGGAATACTCAGTACTCAACTAAATTATTAGTAACAACAGCATACACTAAGCTAACAGCACATTTAGGAACATGTAAGTACAGTAAAATAAGAATGCTCACATATAGAGTGACTGCCAATCTACAGTTAAAAATAGAACATGCTACTTTTTGATGACTCGGGTAGGGGCAATCCTAGCAAAAACTAGAATGCAATTTTGGAAGGCTTAAGTGGAGAAGCCAAAAAGACACTGAACAAGTTCCATATTTCTAAAGAACTTGGAATTCATCAGGAAAACTGTTTGGATATTCTGTCCCCAAAGGCAGCATGTTGAAGGATGGGCCATCAGCCTGTGGTGACAGTATGAAGTGGTGGATCCTTTAGGAGATGGGGACCGCTGGCAGAGAGTTGGGTGACTAGAAGTGTGTGCAGCTGAAAGAGATATTGGAGCCTCATTCTTTCTGCTTCCTGGCTATCATAAAGTGAGTAGACCTGATCCATCACATAACGGTGACACTAAATACTTCCCTGCCACAGGCCCAATGCAAAAGGCACAGAAACCATGGATTGAAACAATAGGACCATCTGCCCAACCAGACCTTTCCTCCACCTTATCTGGGTACTACTGCTATGCTGTCACAATGATACAAAGCTGGATAACATTCTCAAGACAAAAAAAAAAAAAAAATATGTTCAGAATCGAGTTTGAGATAAAGGAAAAAAAAAAAAAAAGAAACTTCTGGCTCTTTGCCTTAAAAGAAAAAAAGAAAAAGAAAGCACAAACCAAATTTTCTAAGCAAGACTGAGTCATCAGGAATCCTATAAAGATCTCACAGATATTTAGGTACTGTCAGTCCTTACAGGCATGGTCTCATTACTAATTATTTGCTCCCATCAGTCATTTTTCAAGGTAAGGGTCAAACATGAACACTTGCCCAATTTCTCCATTTATTTTGCAGTTCAGTTCCCCTACATCACATTCTTAGGGCTCCTCATTCTGAGTGTACAGTTTCTTTCTTTCTTTCTTTTTGTATAATGAAACTTTTGTTTTAAACACAATTCTAAGAGATACTTCAGTATGTATTAAAGGCTTCAAAATAGATTCTGAAGTTGGATATGTTTTCAAAGAAACAGTTTAGCTGAGGAAGAGGCAGTCACAATCCCACCCCCTCTAACCTTCAACAATCTAAGCGGTATCAAGATATGGCAGTGTGGGTCCATGATAGAATGGGAAGCCAATGCTTTCCAATCACATTCTGCCCAGTGACTTTTCACTGTATCATATTAGTTAAATAACCAATCAGTAGATTCACTTTTGTTGTTTCGAGACAGGATTTCTCTATGTAGAACAGTCGGTACTTGAACTCATGTAGATCCTCCTGCCTCTGTTTCCTGAGTGCTGAGATTAAAGGCATGTCCCATCACCATCTGGCTAGTACTTTCATTTTTAAGATATAACCAAAGCAGAGATATGGATTTAGTAGGCTTCCCAAAAAATCCTTTTTAGAAGAAAACAGCATGCCACAAAAATAAACATCAAGTTCTCATCAATTAAAAATTATCTATTACTTATAAACACTATACTTATTTTCATACAAAAATACAACTGTTCCATAAATTACTTTTAGTTGTGAAGATTATGTTTAGACACATTATCTGGTAGCTGCTGAGTTAGGTTGTCCTCATGAGATATAAAAAATATGAATTTGGGGGCAAGAATTACTTTCATAAATGATGTGAATTTATGTTCAATTTCACATTCTTCCAAGAAAATACATTTTCTTAAATTCTGTTATCTTGAAATGACTGAGTTAGGAAGAAGAGTAGTTTATTGAAAAGATACTGGGATTCTCAAAATTGTTTGGGACACCACAAAGTTAGAAATGAATACTATATAAACTATGGACCATTTGAAAACTATAAACCATTGTCTTCAATCACGAAAAACACAATGAGATACAACAGAGATGGGGATGGATAGAGACTGAGAGACAAGACAGAAAAAGTAAATGAGAAATAATAACTCCTTAAATAAGTTAGCACTTAATGGCTTCAGATGCTAAAAAAAAAACAACTGAGTATTATCATCTGCAATCCTTAGAACCAATAAGTATTTCAGATATTGTAGTTTTGAATATCTGCATATATAAGGAGATAGTTGGGAGATGAAACACAAGTCTAAACACAAAATGTACTTGTCTTACCCTCAAAACCTCACTAACTTTCCACAATTTTAAAAATATTTTCATGCATGAAACAGCTCTATGTAGAATATCCCTGGTCAAAATGTACAAGTTTTTGGTTTTTTTTTTTTTTTTCTTATCAGTTCTAATTTGACATTGTCAGGTGAGATGGTCAGCCAGAGGCAGTCAGTGGGTGCACCCTGGGTTACAGCAAGGGAAGCCTATAGAAATGTGTAGTTTCCAGCCTTTTCAGTAACCATATACAAGGAATCTTTGACCTCCACCAAGACTCACAAGCAAAAAATTTATCATGCATAGAACACAACTGAGATACTGAAGGGTGTGTGTGTGTAAACTATATATGAATCTAGTCTGCCTACAAGAGATAAATTTTACTAGACATATGGGAATATCTGTAAAAGTATTTTGTGAATTATAGACTATTTTCTTCATAGATTGGTCATCTGTGCTTGAATAGGTAAGATTTATCTATGAAGTGTTAGATAGATTAATTCTTTTAAAGAGTACCAAGGCTTTGTTATTTTTTCTTATTCTCTGATGAAAAACACATTATGAAATTGTTAGATTTCATTGAATGTAAAGCTCATGGCTATAACAGCTAAGATTTCTTTAGGGGACAATTTTATCCTCTACTACATTTAACTCAAACAACAAACTTATCAGAGCTACAGACAGGCTCACAGGAAAATTTAATGAGCAGTATATGTACATTAAGTCCTAATTTTTTTTTTATAATGACAGAGCTAACTTCAAATATCAGTATATGATATTTGCCCATGTCTCAGCATAGGCCTACTTTTTTTAAATGGGTATGTCTTAATATATTCTCTCAGTGTGCAGAAGGATTACATATTTTAAAAATGAAATTTACCTAGGAATTACTTGGGTCTCTCTTACTCATAAGCATTTTCTGGTGTGTTTTTTCCACTTCAAATATATGCCTTAGAAATTCACAAATATGTACCATCTATATGAATCTCAGAAACTCATACATCTTTTAAGAAAAACATTATCTGAGTTTAAGATATGAGTAACATTCTTAACAAAGTTCCTTCTTAGTCTAACATCTCTCTAAAGACAATGAAAAAGCAAGTCTTGACAGATATATGGAGAGTAATGGGCCTTCTCTTTCAACCAGGATGAATTAAACATGAGTTAGTATCCCTTATAATTGAAATAGGTTTTACAGTACAGATTCTCAAAGAAGCTCATAGAAACACAAGTGAAACACCAGAAGAACATAAATAGAATGGATTGATATACAAAAAGGCATCTGTGAACAGATATGAAATATAGAATATCAATATAATGTGAAATAGCTTTTCCAAGTAGCTCCTCCTATTTGCATTTGAGCCATAAAGGTTTTAACAATATGAATGACACGCATACAAATATGTATTTGCTGTTACATTCTTCCAATGGCACTCGAAGAAGGTGAAGCATGCTGATTATATTCAGAATGGAACCAAAGTTACCAAGGCATATCTGCAGTAGAAAAAAACGTCAGTGCAATGGCAGTGGCCTTACCGTCCCACCTGCTTCACAATGGGTGTCAGCGTGGATCAGAAGCAAATGTGTCATTGTTAGTAGAGCTATGCCCTACAGTGTCCTTCACTTGAGGCCTTTGCCTCCTTTTGAATTGCCCCTTCCACTCCATTGCTCAACTTTTCCCTTGCCATACATTAGGCGTAGATAAGAAGTAGGATTAAAAAAACTAAAGTGTTGGTTTCAACCTCAAGGTCAAACATTTCTACATCCTTTGAAGGACATTAAAGCATTCTATCATAATTTCAATAGAGAGCATAAATACAGTACACTTTACAAGAGTCTGACATTCAATAACAGTTCAGGTCATAATCTAAACCACTATCTAAAGTGAGTTCAAATGAGGTCATTTGGTGTCAGTAACAAGTGACTGATGTCAAGACTGAGTTGAATGCTAGAGACCAACATGTGCTGCTTTTTTGGCATGATGACAATACTAGCTAGCATCTATGAGCAGATCCTGGTATCAGGAGGATGGAAAAGGAAAGGGATAGAAGGCATGCATGGCAACTTGACCCATCGGAGCTGCAGGACTAGGGAAAAAATAGAATTCTATATTCGGTAATTGGGACAGGTGTGGGAGGGGGTATGCTCCTGTGAGGATGAACTTCTGAAGAAGTAAATGCCAACCAAAAGCAAGAAGGTCACACAAAACCCATAGCAGTCAGCTAATCTCAGCTCAGGATGTCACCACAAGGAATTTTACCCATAATTCATGCAAATTTAAATGCATATACTAGCATATGTAAATTATATGCAGATGGAATTTGGGTATCCAAAAATAGAAAGAGGTAAACTATTGTAAAAAAGGTCACTTCTAAAATTCATGAGATGGCAGCTTGGGATGAAAGCAGGCAAGAAGGGATTCAAGAGAGTCTGTCATTCTCTGAATTCCTTAGAGCTGGTCACTGACATAACAGAAACTCTTCCAAAGGGGAACCTTAGGATATCATTCCTTCCTAAGTAAGAGAAAGTCTCTCATTCCCAGGTGCCCCTTGGGCCCAGTCTCCTACAGAGGATTTTCTCATTTATAGCCCACATGTTCAGCATTCACAAAGCTCTGCACTCAGATATAAAAACACAAGCCAGTGACTTTTATCTCATGTGATTCTACCCTTAGAGTCTGAGCGCAAAAGAGAGCAGCAATTCTCAACCTGTGGGTCAAGACCCCTTGGGAGTCAAATGACCCTTTCACAGGGGTCACCTAAGACCATTGGAAAACAGATATTTGCATTACAATGCATAACAGTAGCAAAATTACAGCTACAAAATAGTAATAAAAATAATTTTATGGTTGGGGTCACCACAAAATCAGAAACTGTATTAAAGGGTTGCAGATTAGGAGGGCTGAGAACCACTGACATAAAGAATGTGAAAGTGAACCCCAGGGACTCTGAAGTTTAGACACTTTATTTTGGTACTTTTTGAAATAAATATTTAAAAATTATGCATATCAGTGTTTTGTCTGCAGGTATGTCTGTGCACCATGTGCTTGGTACTCAGAGGTCAGACAGGACATTAAGTGCCCTGGGCCTGGAATTACAGATAGTTCTGAGCAGCAGGGTAGGTGCTGGGAATCACAGCTGAGTCCTCTGAAAGAACCATCTGTATTCTTAACTGCTGAGCCATTTTCCCAGACGCAAATACTTCATATAAAGTCTGGTAATAATCCTAGCATTCATACACATAATATGTTCATATAGTTTTCAGAAATCTTTTCCTTAAGTTGTGATTAGCTGATACTCATAAAGCTTCACTTTTAAAAGCTGTTAATGTTGATTAGTAAGAAATTTAGAAAATGGGTAGACCAAACTTCCAGCTTCCCCTTGACAACATCCAATCACAGAGCCAGCCAGCTTTCTAAACTGCTTGTTTTCCTATATTTTGCCCAGCCCTCTCCTTCCCTGCAATTATACACGTTTCCTAATGTTGTGTCCATCCTTGACCGTCTGCAAGCTACAGCAGTTAACCTTCTACAGCCTCTGAATAAATACTCTATGGTCTCACTAAGGCTCCCTTCATGTATTTCAACTGAATAAATACCATTGTGGGGAACAGATCTATATAATCTCTTATTGAAATAAATAATTTTTCCTGCTTGTTTCAAGTCACAGTGATCCATGTGATAGTAGAGATCTTTGCAGATATGTCCCTACTCTCTGAAGAAGCAGAACTCCGAGTATCCAATGCTCACTAAACATGGTGCTGCATTCTGGTCATGACAGTTCCAAATGGATGTGATCAACCTAGAAACTAACTTCTCATCTACCTATTAATTTAGCTATGTGGGTAAATACACAGTGTGAGAATAAACGAGCTCAAAGTCTGCTTGCCACTCAGTAACCTTGGGCACACTTCCTGAATGTGAGATGCTGTGAGTGGTAAATAAATATAATGTTAAAGTGCTAATTTTATTTATTTATGCTTACATGCCAACCACATACAACCAAACAGAACACCATGGGTATACAGGCTATTGGTAGTTTAAGATGAGCAGGAACACTGAGACAGCAAGAAAAAAGCTGAGAAGGATGCTCCAGCAAGGTGACAGATACGGTGGCAATGGGCTAGGAGCTGGTAACTAAGCCGCCTCTACAAACAGAACATTATTTGTTCTACATCATCCTATCTTCTTTGCTGACTGACCTTCTGATAAGTAAATATATATTTATTAATACTTAATCACATAGGAAGATTGTACTGGAGCAGAATTAATAAACACCCCAAATATGGTATTCCTATTGGTTTATAAGAACAAAATTCTAACTAGTCCTTTAATCTAGAAGAAACTTGGTAAATATTAAAATTTAACCACTATCTAAAGAGTATTTCAGTGATAGTAAAGTGAATGTTCTGCAAAGCTGAGGTCTAAACACTTTTTCAGCATGTTCTCAGTCCTGTTGGTTGTATATGTAACAAAGGAAAGTAAGGGGTTTCTCTCCACAGCTGCCTTTCTTCACAGTGTCTCCGGTGAGATTTGCCACTTGATCAGTTTAGAGACTTCCTCGACCCTGTGATAGTGCTTAGTAAAGACACTTGCACAAGGTTTTCAGGCTCTGTGATCATATATATTTCCAGATTGAGTAACAACAATATAGTCATACAAAGTGGGGAGGTTGGAGAAGATTAAAAAAGAAAGATAAATAAATACACCTGCTTGGAAAACCTGCTCAAATGCTTAATTCATTATTTAAAAAGGATACTTATCTCTTCCTTTACTGCAATTTCCATTTGCTGTAGAGCCCTAGGAAGTTGTGAGTTTGTTTTTTTAAATAAGAAATTTAAATTCAAATAACTATCAATTATTCATATCAACAGTACATAGGGTTTGCATAAATTATACCCAAGCTTTGTTTTAACCTATAGGATCAATCGGACTCTTTTTCAAAGCTGATATTGAGGGTCCCGAGACAGTAGTCCCCAAATCCTAGAGGAGCAAACAGTGAAAATGACAAAGAGCAGAACAAAGGAGTTTGAAGTTAGCATTAACATGACTACAAGCTCTAGAATAATTAATGTGATTTGTATGAGGATGAATATTTATACTTTAGCTAATAGCTATATAGAAATCTAACCACTTTCCATATTTGTTCAATCTGCACTAAAGAATAAACAGCCATTTAAACAACTCCCAATTTAATGACTTTTGTCCTCAGATGTATTTGAACATTATTTTCGTTTGCTCTGTAAGACACCAACCTAAAGAAAGCATGAACATACACCTGTGTCAGTCACCTACCTATCCCAGAATGCTGAGTTTTTTAATAATGGCTAATGAAGTTTTTTCAAGGAACACAGCCATAGGCAGAGCTTGGGGAACCAATCGTGCAGTATTATAAATACGGAACCAGCACAGGCATTCCCAGGAAATCTGGTTTGGTGCCATCTGAAGGATTTAAGGTCTTTGGGGATGCAGAGAACCTTAGTGTCCCATCAACTAAAAAGGCCAGCCCAATATCCCAGCAAATGAAATTAATACCCTTATGAAACATGTCTGAAGGAGTTTGCTTGTCCCTTTGGCAATGTGAAGACACAGAGAAAATGTTTTTATAAGAAATGGACCTGCTGCAGACACTAAATTCACGACTGCCTTGATCATATATATACATATAAAGTGTAAAACATTATGAATGTGAAGACTAGGAATGATCTTTTCAGTTAATGCTATTATGCATGAGGTTTTATTGTTTTTTGGGTGTTTTTTATGCTCAAAGACCACAAAACTAGATGGAGCTGTTAAACTGCAAATACATTAATGGAAAACTTTAGTAACTATCTAGAAAAGCAATTCAAACTTTGGTAGTGACACTCTCTTTATTTGGTAGGTTATATCTGACATCCCAAGCTATAGCTATCTATTTATCATAATTCCCAATATGAAGAAATAATAATGCTTTAACCTGGTATGGTTGCAGATCTTACAGTGTAGGGTTTTTAGTTTAGTACTGAATATATTTCTCTTATAATCTATATGCATTGTATATACTTTAAAATACTATTTCCAGGCAACAGCTGTGAGGAAATGAGCAAGAAACACACACACACACGAACGATTGGTTTCTGTACTATTCTAACATTCATAAAACTACAAAAAAGGTGTGAAAGATTAAAAAAACAGAGGAAATAAGAGATAAAATAAATAAAAATAAGAGATAAAAATGAATAAATAGAATCTATTCCTGTAAAAAAAATGAATCTATAGTTTCTAGGTTGGTTTGTTTTGCAAAGCAATTGGATTCTGAAGCCACACACCACATACCCCATTTGATACAGTGGTATCACTTTCTGTCGCATACATTGTCGCATACATGTAGAGAGAACATTTAACATGAGAAAACCTAGGAAAATGGTTGCTGTAACTAAGATGTCAATAATTAATTTACTGAAATAGAAATAGAGAGATGAAATGCCAGGAGACTGAGCCTGTTCATTTGTAGAGAGGCACTCTCTGTTTGAAGCCTGTAACAATGCAAGCTATTATGAATTAAGGCAGAGGAGGTCCAGAAGACAGGTCTTCGGAGTCTCTTCTTATGATGTTATTTCTTTATCATCAATAAAATCATGTAGATTCAACATATCATCATTTGGGCACTGAAAAAGTGAGAAAAGGAACTGTATATCTTTTCTGAAGTAATTTCTTTTGTTTCAAAGCTTTGGCACTATTTACAATCATGTTACATTCTCTATTAGTACTGAAAACCCTTGAGCCATCCATTTCTTAGAAGGTCCTTTCCTAATTCAATTTATTATCCATCAATATAGATTTTTATCATTATGGTCATCCATTTAGTATAGATCTAGGCACAAAATAAGTCTTAACAAATACTTATTAAAAATGAATGAACAAATGTAGCCAACTACAAGAGAATTCTGAAAACTCCCAATCAAATTGGTCTGATTTTCCAAGGTAGTATTGCATAGCAAATGCCTCAGTTTCCTTAATCTGACTTTTGTAAAAATTGAAATTACCCTCTTAATGATCTTATATCCACTAATTGCTTCCCTTTCTTGGTAGAATGCATAGTATTTTCTTCTACTTGTGAAACTAGACTGCAGATTGAAGGCTTTCTTATGTTAGATCCAATAGGAATCATCTGAGTCACGTGTCCTAAGATTGTGGTGTGTTCAGCAAAAAGCTTTTCTCCAACCTCAGAGACATGACCAAAAGCTACCACAGTAGTCTCTGTTGTTTTGAGAGTCACATGGACTACCCTAACCAAACATTCTTTTAGTCGTCTAGGGTTATTGTGGGAGCACTGTCAACCAAGTGGTATAACTTGCTTTAATATATACACACATATACACATACACTATACATATACATACACTATATATATACATGTGCAAATATGAATTATATAGTTGTATCACATCTATGCATATACATATATACACATGCATATACGCTCATATATGTTGTATACCATTTGGGGTAATTATAAAATAATCCTTGAGGCTCTACTCAAATTGCCTTGGTATTATTTGTCACTTGCTTCTCCTGTACGGACCTTCCTCCTCCAACTCTCATTGGGTGGGTGCCCCACCTCATTTCTACACTTTCCACTTCTTATCATCTTCATACACCTTCATCAAAGCATCTTCTTGTTACATCCGATGGAGACCATCACAGTCAACCACAATTAAATGAGATTCAGAGATAAAATGACTGAGGAAAACCAAGCCTCAACAGGTCCATCTACATCACTGCCTCTGCATCTATGGCTCAGGGAACATTAGGGAAGAGGGGCAGATTGAAAGAGCCAGCAATCCAGAAAGTTGGTTGTGAAACAGTCTCTGCTATAAATGGCTGAATAAACAAGACCAGAACATTGGGGATATCAATGGACATGTTAACATAGAAGGAGGGGGGTCTTTCATAATCCCACCCATACACAGAGGTGGCCAGTGACTGCTGAGAGGAGAATTAGCCTTTCCTAGGGGATGAGCCCCAATATTCGATTCAATATAAAGTGATTTCAGACCCTGAAAACATATATAAATTACAAAACAGTATTAGCTGGCAATATTTATACATTTGTGCATACAAATATATGTAACAACAATAATGAAAGAAAAGGAGGCTGTGGATTTGAAGGCGGGGCATGTGGGGTTTTAAGGGAGGAAGAAGAAGAGGGAAAGTTATATAATTCTACTTTAATTAAAATACATGAGTAAACAAGTTTTTTTAAAAGTAAAACAAAACCCATACTGCACTGAGGACTGGGTTCCTCAGAGCTTTCGGTCCTCAGCAGCTGAGCAGAATCTACCTCAACCTTTAACCCTGGAAATAAAGTTCTCATTACTTATCTTAGACTTGAAATATTCACATGCATACATTTTTTGAGAAAACTTTAATTTTAATTGAATGTGAGGAATTAGAAAAATGCAAGACCATATAACTGTAGCAAGAAGAGATATAGTTATTCAGCACCAAGGATGCAGTTAGTTTCAAGTTTTACACACTGTACTGCTATTTTTAGAGTGAGAACTGTCTTGCTACTTTCTATATATTATTTTTAAGTAGCAGAGTTCAGGGTAGTTAGATCCAAAACTGGTACAGAGAGCCCAGGTTCTGCTATGTTTTCTCTACCACAAATTTATTCTCATTCCTAGTATGATGAGACCCTCATTTAAGCAGGATGATCTACTCATGGATACATACTTGAAGACATATCCATCAATTGCACCTGACAGTATAGTCTACTGAGCAGAGGTTTTTTAACCACAAATGTTAGGATAAAGGCTCTTGTCCAGACAAGAGGAAACACTCTCCTGTGCGCGCGCGCACACACACACACACATACACACACACACACATCCAAAACCCAAGTAATCAAACAAGCTCCCCCCCCAAAACCCACAACAAAATGCAAACACAACACCAGGCAGAACTACTAAGAGGCTAGAGTGATGTCTGATATTATAGGGGTCTGAGGCTTCCCCAAACATACATATGGAATGCTGGTGTGGGATCTTGAAAATTTTTCTATTTCACTGTCAAGACTACAAATAAAAGATGGACCCCTTATTGGTTATATAATATAAAGTGATCCTTACTGAACCCATATATTCAACAACAGTAAAAATGGACTCAGCAGGTTGCATTTATTTATAATTGCACATACATGTATGCATGCTTGTGCACATGAACACATGCAGAAATAATAAGAAAAAGCTATTAACTTGAAAGTGGGTAGTAATATGAGAGGGGTTTAAGAAAGGTATTTTGGAAGGGCTAAAGGAAGAAAAGTGTACTGGGACTATGTTCTGTTACATTGTAAATAAAATATAAATGATGATTGGCCAAAGGCAAGAGGAAGTATGGGCAGGGCAGACCAGTCTAAGAAAACTCTGAGAGAGAACAGGAAGAGCAGAGCAGAGACACTAGATGAGATGTGAGCAGACACAGAGGAAAGAAGCTGAAATGCTTCTCAGAGAAAAGGTACCAAGCCACATGGCTAAACAAGATAAGAATCATGGGTAAGTTTAAGAGTAAAGAGTTATCAAATTATATGCTTGGGCCCTAGGTCAAATGGCATAAAATTAATATAAGCATCTGTGTGTTTCTGTGTGACTGAGAGTCTGTGGGTGTGGGCCACAGGCCAGAAATCTCGTACAACATTAAAGGAAGGGGAAAGTGATGGAATTCTATTTCAGTCAAAAATCTTTTCAAAAATTAACAGACTACAAATATTGGCACACATCTGGAAAACACTGATGATTATCTGTCAAACTCCCATTGAACCTCAATGAACCATGGGAAGTTCTTAGAGTGGATCAAATTAGGACACACTGGCATGCTCCTGAATGAGCAAGGTCCTAGTGATACATGAACAGAAATCATAGGAAGTGGCCAAGTTTAAAAGAAATTCTCCCAATTCAATCCATTAGCAACCTATATTATTTCACTAGTATATCTAAGCACATAGACTCTGTAAATAACTAATAAGACCAATACTCAACAAACTTTTTTTTTTGCATATGGACATATTGGTCAGCACTGCTACAGTAGACACACCTTTGCTAATGTTCACCGGCACCACTCCATTTCAATGCTAACCCACCATAGGTAGAGTTAGATATAACTAGCTTTTGAATCAATTTTAGACATAACTAGCCACAGGGCTCCAACTACTGGTCTTCTGTTCATATGTACAGCATATCTGTACATTCACATCCTATGGGAGGACACTTTGGTCATTAACATTAGACAACTTACAGTTTCCTCTCCTCTTTTTCTCTCTGCAAACATCGATGTGATAAATGTAATAAATAGGTACATCGCAGTCAGCTTTTCTGTAACACTTGTTTTGATAAACAGTCTCTTCCAACGTAACTGATACATTAGGGACCATGCTGAGCATAAGAGGAAGTGGCACTTGTTTATGTTCAATTCTCTCCTAGTGTCTCTAAATGAATTAAGCAAAACAAATTGCATCAGATAAAGTGAACAGGTAGGCCCACACACAGAGCTCGCATCTTAGGAAACAATGATCCAAATGCTGTCACACTGGTGGCACTGTACTTTCCACCTGCTCTCAGGTGGCTTGCCTTTCGTTTCCCTGGGAAATGGCCAGTAGGACACAACTTCCATTCTGCTTAACTCTCTGTCTGATTTCTATTTTCCCTCACTGCTCTGCTTCCTACTCTTGCTTTTAGCATTTATGTAAGAGTGTGAGTAGGACTTGGTATAACTGTGCTTGTGTGAGAAGTCAGCACACTTCACGTTCTTTCCAAGGTAAAGAAACACCTAATTGCAGTTTGATCCATTCAATGATTTAACACACACAAAAGTAGGATATTGTTTCCTTTTATTCCTACTGTGTGTGCAGCTTGGATAACGACACTTGTGAATGCTACAGATGGCAATTCTATCATTTCTTTGTGTTTTACAATTCTGTATAGTGTTGTTTTCTGGGGGGAATGTCTATGGTACATGACAGCAAAGCAGAGTATAGAGAAGTATTAGCAGTATATTTTCCTTGTTTTAAATATTATTTTTAGAGAAGTTTTAATTTCAAATACAGAAGATCGGAGATTTCTTATATCCCACCACAAGAGTGCATTTTTAAAATACTGAATTATTTAAGTTATTTCATGCTGGTTTGCAATTGAGCTAAAATAAAATAGATAGATATAGGGAGGTAAGTAGATAGAGATAATTTATAAGTAGATAGACAGATACATATGTATGTAGATAAAGAGATAGATAGACAGATAGATGATAGACAGTTCAGCTCATGTTGCCTGAAACTTTAATCTCTTATGTAAAATTCACAAAACATTCTAATCTAGACCTTAAATGTTAGGTCTGAAAAAAGAAAGTTAACTATAACTTGGTCTCTTCTTTTCATTTGGAAGTTCTGGAAATGTCCCTGTTTATAAATTTATGTATTAGTGCTTTCACTTCAAATCCTTATTTGTTATATATGCTTATATATATATGTATGAATCAACATATCAAGTTTTACATCAAGTATATTTAATAAATATATATGTATATATATATATATATATATATATACATAAAACATTTCTATGGCTTCTTTGTTGAAACTTCTTTGTAGATGGTGAAAGCAACAGAAACTTTTCCAGGTCATCTGGTTTTATCTGAATTTATTGACTCACTGAAACCAAATACTTTCTGAGAAAATTTTTCCTAAAGAAAAGCAGCAGAGCAGGGGAGTGGTGGTCCATGCCTTTGATTCCAGCACTTGTAAGGTACAGATAGAACAGGCAGGCTGTTACACAGGGAAACCCTGCCTTAAAAAAACCAAACAAACAAAAAATCCCAAAGAAACAAAAAGGAGCAGGTTGCAACTAGTCCACAGAAATGGACAGCAGTCCTCTTAGCAATTCCAGTGGCCCCAACTCAAATACATTTAAAAAAAAAGTCAAATGAAAATTTCTAAATTATGTTTTCTAAGAGTAGCTTTGAACTAAAAGATAGAATAGGTCAATTAATGTGGTTTAGTAATTAGGAACATCTGATGATGTTCTTTCTAACTAGAAAAAAACATTGCCACTTACTCAATGAAGAATGATAATGATTCTGCTATCTGATGGGTATGCATTTGCATTTGCCAAGGATTACTATATTAACTGAAAAGAGAAACTGGGACTCTTGACTAGGGAGTGGGATAGGAAAGAGGATGCAGCCCATGCTTGGTAATCATTCTTTGAATGTTCTACTGTGCCATGTTGTAAAATGCAATCTGTCACCTCAACTGCACTGCCCAAACAAATATGTTGGATTTAAAAGTAAGTGACTCTTTGGGAATTGCTCTTCTGTTCTTATTGTCCTTTTCCTCTAGCATATGTATCTCAAAACAAATGTGTTACAGGGGCTGACATCTTCCCTTTCATCTTCAAGATCTGGTGACATCAATCTACCTCCAGAGTCCTATTAGCAGCCTTCTATTTCCTATGTAGATAACTTCACTTTCCTACTCAGAAACTTTTGTGAAAAGATACATGTTTCTCTTGTTGTGATTTAAAGATCATTTGTTACCAAGAGTTTTGAAGGGAAGTTAACCCTCAGCATAAGCAGAGAGCTCCTAGCTAGCCACATGCTAGCCCATCCTCTGAGTCTTACTTGTTCTCATTGCTTGCATCATAGCGAGGCATCGGGTCCAAGTCATTCCCATTCACATCGCAACTTGCCAGAGCATCCTGTGACCACAGAGAGAAAAGAGATAGGAAACAGATAGTAGTTAGCACTGACCCACAAGCTCATGCATTCTTAAATGCATTTCTGCATTCTGGGGAACAAAACACAGAGCCTGTCATATCTCTCTACATTTCTCAGTAGCTTTCCCACTTTCTGACTATCCCAACAGGAGTCCCCTGCTTCCAAGGAGAAAGGACTTCTGGCCACAATAAACACTCACATAGTTTTGCATCAGATCAGGATGAGTTCTCTCTATGCCATCATCAAGGATCGTCACCACGATGTTCTTCCCCGTGTAACCTCTCTTCCAGGCTCCTTCGATATTCATGTCTGACTGGCAGGGATGCGTGTTGTCGCTGCAGTGCTAAAGAATAAAAAAGGCATTGTAAATTATCAAATAGTGAGCAAATGGAGAACTACCCACTTGTGAAGATAGTATTGTGTTAACAGCAATTTGCCTGGCTGCCTATTAGAAGAGAAGCATTGATCCCCTGAGCAGTAACTGGGATTATACAAAAGAAGTATGTAAGGAAAAACTGTTCGGCAGTGGACACCAGTTTGAGGACTATAGGTTTGTAAAAATCTAGTATGTCAACACAATAAGGGACATTTCTTTGTCACCATGTACTAATGAGATATAAATAACCACTGTTACACTTCATTATAAAACTAAAGAGGGTAACTGAAGATCATACATGCTCTCATGTCTTAGGCACACATTTAGGACCCAACCTAGCTGCCACTGGAACTGACTTGAGCCCCCCTTGTACAGCTAGCTACAGGTGTGCTACTATGAGAAAAAAGCAAACAAGCAAACAAATAGAGAGCAAAGAAACCCAAAACAACAGCTTCTCCAGACTCCTGTCATCAGATTAACAGTGGTGGTAGATTCATTCAAAGATACTCTGAGAAGGGTGGGAACAGTACAAAGCCAAGACGGGTACTCAACTCAGGAAAATATGTACAGGCGCTTCAAGGGGGCAGGCTGAAAACATAACATCTTGGCTCATTCTGCACAGAAATTTCATTCTGCAAGAGCTACAATGTCCAAACCTACTGAAAAAGGAACGGAGCCAGCAGCTTTTTCTGATATAATTTACTAGTGTTGGTTCAACCCACATAATTGTTCCTTTCAAGTCTATCTCTTTGAAATACTCCAGAGGGTTGCTGTTTTCCAGGTTCTTAAGACTCAGAAGAAGCACAAAGGAACGGATGTGTGACTCTATTAATGTCATAGCAACACCAGCTACTGCTCGCCATTCACTGCTCATATTCTTCCTGCCTCTCAACAAAGAACTCCATGCTTAGAAAATGAAAAGAAATGCTAAGTTCTCTCTACCAGAAACATAATGGAGCCCCCGCTGCCACTGATGGATTTAACACACAATGTACTGAGCACTTATTGCATACTCAGTGTGCTTGCAAACAAAGTATCTTAGGAATTCATCATAGAGGTGTGCCACAGAAAGAAGAAAAAATGAAAAAGATGACTGAGAATGTTCACTGTGGTTTAAAGAGGGAGGGAAGCACAGATAGATAGATAGATAGATAGATAGATAGATAGATAGATAGATAGACAGATAGATAGATGGAGTCATATCGTGGTGAATTCTGAGGGGTCAGAGTATACTGCGTTAAGAGACCAGTCAGTAGAGGAACACCTGACTCAGTCTTGATGTTGGGGGGAGAAAACTGGATTTGCCAGGAGTGGAGGCTGAACTGAGCAATATTGGGACCTTTGGACCTTGGGACTGCCTGCCCATGGGGGTGATGGGGAGATGTGAAGAAGAAAGAATGATCTGATGTGGTGGGAGGGGGAAGGAACCATGAATAAGGATATACAAGGATAGAAAATGTGACTTCTTTATTCATAAAAAAAACCAAAAACAAACAAACAAAAAATAAGAGACCAGTCAGAAAGAGACTTCAGTCTCTGAGAAAGTAAAAGGTATGTGACCATATCACTGTTGAGGACTTGACAGCAGAGAGAGAAGCAATGGTCCACAGAAGAGCCAGGGACTAGTGTTCTGTTCCATGCAGCAAATGCTAGGACTAGGAGATGGGTAAGAGTGGGGAGAGAAAGGTGGGGACTGCTGGACAGACTGATGCAGAGGACAGTAAGGTAGCAAAGGAGGAAAGTTCATTCTGGGCCCTGATATCCATGGTTGACTCCCCTGCTCTCCAAAATGCCACCCCCTTCCTCCCTCCAGTTACCTGAGCACAGCTCTGGCCTCACATAGCTTCCTATGGCTCTCCCATAGAAACTTAGGAGCACAGGCATGCATATGAACCTGCACACTTGTTCAACATCCCCCAACTCCTGCTTGCTGGTTTCTGTTGTGCTGTATTGCTCACTGCTCAATCTTGTGAATTTATCTCCTAGACTGAGCTGTGGACTTAAGTCTAATGTATGAGTTTATAAATACTGGTTAATCAATATACTCAGAATGAAAGAGCAGCCTCAACTTTATTTCCAGTTAAAATTGTTATTATGCTTCCTGTTTTGACCTCTTCAGCAAAATCTGGCCAGTTACTTGCTTGGTTAAAAGAAACAATAGCAAAAAGAAGTCATATAGATTTCTAAAATACCTTCTTTTCCAATTGTTGCATTTTGGCCAAGCATGTGGGTTCCTCCTCACTAAATATTTTAATACAAAGCAATCTTATTTAATATTTGCTTTTCAAAATCTGCTGTGAGCACCTGTGGTACCCGTTGTGACTGGGAGTAATGTTAATGTGGCTGACGGGTGGGTTGACAGAAGGAAATGCACAGGAAATGGGAAAGCCACAAATGGAATAAGCAACCTAGAGTGTGTGTGTGTGGGGGGGCACAGCCTAAAGTTGTCATTATGAAAACTGAAGAACACCAGCTGTCAATATAAAACATGTGTGATGGAGTGAACCATGGCCTTTTGGATCATTTGCACCTGCGCTTCTGCTGAATCTAACTTTGATGGTTTTAAGCATTCTGGTCCTACCTTCTGTATCCTTTACATCCACCACTGTATAATTACTGGTGGGAGTTGAGAACTGTGCAACTGATGTATTCATTTGGTAATCTAACATGGAATGTAGCCTAAATATCAATGACAAAATATTAATAATAAAAATATGTGGACAAACAAGTTAATAAAGTCCTAGATTGTTTCTTGTGGACAAGTAATAAATCAAAGGCCACTTGAAGAATCTTCTGTGAACAAGATGTAGAACCTTGGGTACTCAAAGAGAATCCTTGATTTTTAATATGTTTTAGATGTCTAGGTTTCCAAACAATTTACTAACACAGTTGTTTTATACACTTGAGATACTCAGAGAAAAGATAGAAATTACTGATGTCGCCCAGCAATTAAATGACCTCACCATTTCCTGAAGAACCCCATGAAAGTGGTCTTTATACTGTCCTACATCTCCTTGCCAGATATCTACATTAAAACAGCACTCAAGAATAAAAGCACATATAGTGGCCATGGTTCCCAAATTTGTAGTGAAACCCATTGAGAGCTCTGTTGGTACAAAAGCCTGGCATATAGAATGGTGTATTCACACATGTGTCCACATTCTGGAGCTCACCAAGGGACCAATAAAAACGTCAGCCTACTAGAACAAGAGAAATCATATAAGGACACAGTTTAAATATTACAGTACATAGAGTGTACTTTCTCTATGAATAATGCTATTCCATTGGTGTCCATACATAAGGAACTCAGTTCTTAGAAACAAGACTGAACATATAAAATGAAAACAAGCTGAGCCCTCAAAAATATATTGCAGGTTTTGCTCAATGGACAGGTTATATTCCCAAATAAACTACCCCTAATATACATTTGTTATGTCTTCATCATCTTTTTATTCAGGGAAATGGAACAGAAAACACTTTTTTTTAAAAAAAAAACTTTCCTAAATTCTGGGAGTCCCTGTGGTAGTTTGAGTAAGAATGGCCCTTATGGGCTCTTATATTTGATTGACGTCATCAGGGAATGACACTATTGGAGAAGGATAAGGAGGTGTGGCCTTGTTGGAGGAAGTGTGCAATTGGGGTGGGAACTTAGGTTTCAAAAACCCATGTCAGTCCCCCATCCCCCACCTATGGATCAGGATGTAGCTCTCAGCTACTGCTCAATCTCCTCCCTGCAAGTTGCCATGTTCCCCTCAATGGTTTAAACCTCTGAAACTAAGCACGACTCCAATTCAACACTCTCTTTTAATAGTTCCCTTGCGCTTGGCATTTCTTTACAGCAATAGAAAAATAACTAACACCCCCTCCCCCATGAATTGTCATTTGTTTTTGGTTGTTTTTTTGTTTGTTTGTTTGTTTATGCTGTCCTTAAGAGTAGAGACTAAAGCTGTGTATGTTCTATTCAAGTACCCAACTATTGAGCTGCATCCTCAGCCCATAAACTGCTGTTACATGTTGTCAATAAATCTGCTGATGTTGAAAATAACCACCGCTCAAAGTAACCATGGATGAGGTCATTGTTCATTATTGTCAGTAGCACATAAGCCGGCAATTCTGACTACAAAATGTTCATAATAAAACAGAGGTAAATATCCAACAATCTGTGCTGGAGACATATTGAGAAACTGTTCTCTTTGGCTTTCCTATTGCTAAGACAAACACCACGGCCAGAAGCAACTTGGGGAGAAAGTTGCTTAACCCTAACCCTGTCCCTACTAAGGGAAGGCAGGGCAGTAACTGAAAATAGAAGTCCCAAAGACAAACTGAAGCAGAGACCTTGGAGAACTATTTCTTACCAGCTTGCTCCCCATGGCTTGCTCTGTTGGCTTTCTTGTATGACCCCAGAACCACCTGCCCAGGAGTGACACCTCCCCCTGTGGACTGGGTCAACTCACATCAACCATCAGTCAGGAAAATTTTCCCCCACTCCTGCCTACTGATGGAGTAGGCCAACCCAATGGTGGCATTTTCTTATCTGAGATTCTCTCCTCCTAGATAATTCTGGTTTGTGTCAAGCTGATAAAACCTAACCAGCATAGAGATCTATCTAGTCAACTCAGAAAAGTATATAAATACTTGAAGTTCTTTGTAAAATTTAGAAGTTAAGAGTTGTAATAAATCAAATGGGAACAGAATTAATTTCCTCCCAGTAAAAAGTATAACTAGTAGTCCTCCTTCTGGCCTTCTCCTAGCCAACTATTGTACTAATCTTTTCACGTGAACAGCAATATGTAGTTATTCAAGGAAGTCTATTGTTTTTCTTTTTCTTTCTTTTTTTCCAGTCTTAGATTTTCTGTTTAATTTCTTTTCTCTTTTTTTATTATTTAGTGATTTTGCATCATGCACCCTATGAAACTCAGTTATCAGTCCTCTGATCTCCCCATTTACAGAAAAGTCCATTCATGCTCCTCATTTAGTTACTGGAACATAATTAAAGTCCCTGTGGCCAGCTCCTTAAAGAAAAGGAGACCTTCCTCACCCACACCCCTGCCAGAGTCCATCAATGCAGAAGTGAGGCACTGTGTCATTTAGCTATGTTCTAACTTTGAGCTCTTGTAAACAATGACTTTTTTTTTTTTTTTTTTTTTTTGTATTAGCAATAGTAGCTAAGAACATTTGGTAAAAAGGGAACCAGGAAGACAGAATTTGAGTTCTGTTTGCTTCTTTCTGGCTGAATGATTTGTCAACTTGCTTACATTATTAAAATTGTGTTTGCTATTTGGACCTAAATGCCAGCCATAGATATCAGAGATGATAAAAACACAACAACGCTGTTATAATGATCCTGCTACTGTTGATGACTGCACATTCACATGAGTCCTCAGTGTCCCAGTTGTTTAGAGAAGCAAAACTTAGCTTAAAAAATGAGAAGGGCAGGCAGGTTATTTATAAGCCAACTGAAGGATTTCCTTCTTTCTGGAGATTCAGGTTAGATAACCCAGAAAGGGCAATGGATTGCTGGTAGTGACAGCTGATTAAGACCTAGATGTGTATTTCACATTAGCAGTCTTAATGATGAGTGGGTGGTAGGGACAGGCAGGAGCTGAGCAAAGAGGGTCCAAATCCCTACTGGGACACTGGAGGGACAATTTTTCTTCCCCTGAATCATTAACATCTCTTCACTCCCTACCAGCATTCCAACCCTGCTAAAATTACAGCACCCATCTGTTATAATTTAGTTTTGACAAAGGTTCATTACAGGAACTGCAAATTTTTAGTACACTTCCAGATAACACAAAGGAAACAGAAAAAAAGAAAATGTAGGGAGAAGGCTATAGTACATCAGATACACCTAAAAATTATAATGGTATAAAATAAAGGCTTCATTACAAGTGACATATAAATCTCTGGAAGGATAAAACACATGGATATTTAGGGTAAACAGGGTGGATATAGCTCTTAAATACTACAGAAGGGAATATCAAGGAGTCAAGTTGACAAAGGACACAGAGATCTAGACAACAGGTCACTTCCCATCATCACCAAATTTAGCTTCTTTTTGAATTCCAATTTTCCAGTCTTAAAAGTACTTAATAAAATTTCTAACCAACACAATGTGCTTAATAAAATTTCTAGCCAACAAGCACATCTGTGCCCCTTGAGGATCTGAATGGCTCACATGTCTCGTATTTGAGAGGTCTCTGTATGTCTCACACTGATGTTCTGAGAGTTCCTTTCAGCTGTATCCCCTGGTCTTTATATTACAGAGTGACCAACACTCCTAAAATTTAGTTCATATCTCTATGGCACTGAAAACAAACTAAACATACATACACACAGAGATTTCTACACTCAACAGTTCAAAAACAAATGCCAGTCCAAATACCAAAGGAGTCAGGTTTTAGGAGTGTGGATCTTATGCCATGGCTTCCTTTATAGTCATTCCTCCTCCAGTCACCACATGGGAGTCACTAGAGTGGCTTTGGTATGATCCCTATGTTCAAGTCCTTGAGCTTTGTCCTATGTCTCAGACAAAGGAACAGTTACAAAACACAAGCAAAGCCTTATACCTGGTAGAGGACATGAACCCTGGTCATGAGACAGTGTGTGAAGGCTGAGAGCACTCCTAAAGAAATGAAATTGGAGGAGCCAGCACATCAGGTGACTCACCAAAGAGCAGGTGGAGCTGAGAAAATCTGTAGACCTTTGTGAAGACATGTAATAATCAAGGAGACGCTGACTATTTCTGATCTAAAAATAACCCCAGCTTTTCAAGGACAAAGGTTGAAATAAGACAAAGGGGAAGATGTGAGATTGCAGAAGTATTCAGAGAATACTCATTACATAAAATAGGAACCCAGACATGAGGTGACCAGTCAGAGGAAAGGAAAGACAGGAGAAAATTTATGTAGCAAATTGATGCGTATCACTAGAAGAGTTATTCTTACAAGTATGGAGACTGGACCATCTGTCAAATAAAATAATTTTAAAAGAACTCAAAGATCACTGTATACTTGGCAGAGCACCCTCTTCAGGTGAAGTCAATGGTTTCCTGCTCAGCCAACCTACATTTACATTAGTGATTTCTCTTTACACATGTGTTTTATTTTCCCAGTGATTTAAAACCCACTTGAAATGAAGGCTGTTCAATACCTGTATAATCTCCAGAGTTCTCAGTAAAAGTACTCAGTAAGCCATGGATTGACTTGATTTACGGAGTAGTTTCAATTTGACTGGGCTAACAGATGCATGAATAGCTGGTAACTAATGTGTCTGTGAGAATGATCCTGTAAAAGACTAGTATTTGCATAAATATACTGCATTAGAGAACACTGCCCTCACCAATACAGTGGGCATCATCCAACACACTGAGGGTTCCAGAAGAATAAACATCATAGAAAAAGTCAAATCATTTTACTGATTGAACTAGAACCTTTATTTTCTCCTGCCTTTGGACATGAGGACTTGATTCTTGGGCTGTCAGATTATAGACTGAGAATTCTAACCTCCTGACTCTCAACTGGCCTTTCTAGGCTTCCAGTCTCTGGACAGTGGATAATGAATGTTTCAGGGTTCTTAACCATATGAGCCAATCCCTACAATAACTTGTTTTCCCCATTTTATATATTCTATGTCTTGTTGCTTTTATTTCTTTGAGGGGGGCTGGTTCATGTAGAAAGGCTATTATGATAGAACATACAAAACACAAAGAGAGTAGTGTCACTTGATTTAGTGCCAACACACAGGGAAAGAGCCAGGATGATGAGGAAATAAAAGCCAGCATATGGAATTTGAAACAAGTCTTGGTTATATGAAACATAACCTCAAAAAAAGAGAAGATAAGTGAGATAGTAATGACAGATGATGGAAGTAATTAATAGAAGAGGCACATACATGCTGAGAATTCATCTTCTGCACACTGGCTAAAATAAGGTACTGCTTACTAAACTTTGTAATGAAAAGATTCACAGGGCCCCAGGAGATTATGGGGACTAAAGCTTTTGTAGGGAATCATATAAAAAGGATATTGATTATTCTACTCTGTCCATAACAACATACAACACTTCTGGTGAAGAGATGTGACACACTGGCAATTTAGCTGTTGTCCCCTCCAAATCTGTTGAGAAGCTCATTCTGTTAAGAGGACAGTTCAGAAGTGCAGAATCACAGTTTCTTTGGAGCAATACATGGCATGGAGGTGCCAGATATTCCTTGATTCTGCTCTGGTTTTGGTAAGGGGCTCTATCTGAATACACTCTTCCCTTCTAGGTCATGAATCAAAATCTGAGTTGAAGAGAAACTTAGTTTTACCACATGACTTTCTTCCTGGAAAATTTTAAATCATGAAACAGATCTTAATATTTCCACTCTCTTGCCAAATAGTATAATTAGTAAATTAGCAAACAGCTTATTTGGGAATGATCTCAATTAAAATGTTTTCCTTAGGAGCCTATAAGACAAGAAACAAATCCCATGCTGGTGCTTTAAACATGATTCTCTAAAGCAGTAAGATTGCATTATTTAATAATAATGGGAACATTAGCATTAAGTAACCTCATTTTTTCCCTAAAATTTAATTTCTTTGTTTATGTTGTTTACAAAATTACACTTATAAACTTACTCTTTCTGTATCTCTTAGGCATGACTCCATGGAGAAACTCATGTCTTCCTTTTATTTGGTAGAGGTTCAGAAGTCCTGCCAACAGACCTGAAGGCCATTTTCCCATCTCTAAATCACACATTGATTTGAAGAAGAATGACCAGTAGGCTTCAGAACTAAGCTTTCCTGCTATCACTATAATTTCAGGGTCACAAAAGAATTTTTAAAAACTGATGCCTAAAATTTGGACATACTCTTGAAGCTGAGAAGAAAAATGTGACTATCATTTGCAAATATCTAAATATACTTCATTGACATAGCATCTTTATTTATATTAACTCATGAGTCAATATTTTTATAGAATATAAGGGCATAGGTACTAATGTTTCAAATGAGAAAACAATCATTTTCAATTGTTGAAATACTCTTACATGCCATCCTTCCAAGCCTTCAACCATTCAGGTTTAGACAATATGGCTGTTATCTCTTGTATGTATGTATGTATGTATGTATGTATGTATGTATGTATATAAGTATGTGTGGATAAATGAACAGATAAAGACAGAGAGACAAACAGAAAAATACAGAACGATTTACATTTCAATTTCTCTCAAATTCGTACTGAAGGCTTTACATCCTTCCAAGACCCTGTGAAAACTTAACAAAGTTGACTCTTGGAACTAAAAGCATTTAGTGGGTTAGATGCTTCAACAGTCATATTAGTGAAAACTGAGTCATGCAGCTGGTACCTACAAGTACAGAAGGCAGGGAATAGGCAAGGAATGGAGGATAAAATGCACCTAACAATAGAGTTGTGTTTCTTTTGTAAAGCTTATGTGATATAGGCTCATGTGAAAGCCCTCTTGCTTCCAGTGAATAAGCACCACCTAAGGTATCCTAAAGGAATACAGACTGATTAAACTCAACATGCAAGAACCAAAATTTTGGCGCAAAATAAGAATAGTGTTTTTGATCATCCATAAAATGGGTGCCAAGGGCTGAAGTGACAGCTGGGTTGGTAAAGCATTTGCTGTGCAAGTGTGAAACCCTCAGTCTGATCCTGAGAACTAACGCAAACAGATCAGGGAAGGCAGCAGTTGCTTGCTATCCTAGCACTGGGGAGTCAATAACAGGTGAATCCCTGGGGCTTCCCAGCTAACTAGACTAGCCTAGTTGAAGGATGACTTCTGGGCTCTATAAACGGACACAAATTCCCGCTTCCTCTCTGCTTCCTGCCTTTGGATTAGAATGCCAAACTCTCAGCTGCAGCTCTAGCACCATCCCTGTCTGCTTCCCACCATGATGACCATGGACTAACCCTTTAAAACAGTAACAATGCCTCCATTAAAGGTCTTTAAAAAAGAATTGCCTGGGCCATGGTGTCTCTTCACATCAATAGAATAGTAACTAAGACTTTTTAGAGATTTGCCATTCTCCTGATATATGGGATTATAAAGTCAATTTTCTGAATATTCTGAATGTCTGAGGAATTTTCACCATTACCTCAAATATGCTATAACTTCATTTACATTCATTTCTGAAATAAATATGCAAAAATCAGTATATAGAAGTTCTGGAAATGGGATAATATAACCAATGTGTCAATATTACTATTTTAAAATATTTGTGTAATTAAAAATTATGTGTATGTGTGTGTGTGCCTATGTGAATTCATCTTAGCATAAGCATGAAAGTATCCAGAGAGGCTAGAAAGCACTGAATCCTTTGCAATAGGGGTACACATGGTTAGGAGCTGTCTGATGTGGTCCTGGGAACTAAACCTAGGTCCTATGTAAGAACAGTAAGTGTTTTTAACTATAGAGCCATCTGTCCAGTCCAAAACTTAAAACAAACAAACAAACAAACAAACTCATGTAATTATATCAGTATGGAAAGGGTGATTAATCAAAAACCCTTTCAAGACATAACTAGTTGCTAAAAATCATGAATTCAACTTTGTTATCCACCAATAATTCACTTGACCACTTGACTGCCCCAATTATTTTTCTTTTTTAGTTCTAGTAATACAAATTCTTCAGGTTTAACTAGTCCTTTTGTTTCCATGGCATCAAAAAGTAGGTCTAGCATATATAATGGCCTTTGATGTGTTATTTACTAAGGGGAAATTTTTAGGACATTCAGAGTTCACCCTGTCAACCCTTTTTCCTGCACCATGAGAACCCTGACTTCATAACCCAGATCTGCAAACATCGCTTTATTGTTTCCATTTCCCATAGCATGGGTTGAATAGGCTCAGTGGTGTGGCTCTCCCTTAGGACTACACATGAAGTTACAGATAGATGTCAGCAGGGGTGACAGATCTCTGATGGTGTGAGTGACATTTAAATGGTAGTTTTCAGTCACACAAACACTTGGAGAATTTCCTATGCTATGTGTGTGTTTCTATTATCAACATGTGCTCATTCTGGATGTGCTACCTACAGGACCTTCTGAAGGACATAGACTCTTCAATTTATAATAGAATTTCATATCAATTACCTTAGTTATTATATCTGACCTACCAGACATCATAGTTGAACATCACATATTAAGATGCTTGCTGTCCCTGTATCCACATGCTCGCTGTAGTTCAATGTATTCTAGAAAGTACCCTATTGAGAACACCAAACAACAGTAGAGAAATGAAGTTGTATGGGGAGAAATATGGGTTCTTGACAAGATGAGAGTCTTGTAACCCAAGTTTCTAGAAAACACAGTTTTGAAGTGCTTTCTTGCTCCTCCTAGGTGTAGTGGATAGGTGTGAGTTTACCTTGGATAATTAGTTACTGCTTGCTTTTCAATGAACTATTTTTAATTAAATGTTAAAATTATCCTTTATATGTCTCCATGGGGAAAAAAAAAACTCTGGCCTGTGCTTGTGATTGTATATACTCTGAACTCATGAGAAACTCATGTGACTTTTCTAAACCCTCAGTATAAATCGTCTGAGGCTCTGAATAAAATTGGCTATTGCATGAGACCTGAGGCCACCTCATATAATGGATCCATTTTCCCTGCCTCTAGAGTAGTGACTACTAGCTCAGAAAACCAAAAAATTCAAAATCAGTGGTCTAGCTTCTACTGAATGCATATCACTTTTGCACCATCATGAAGCCAATCATATAAAGCTGGGAACTTCAGTTTACTTATCAAATATTTTTTTTTACCCCATAAGCACTAAGGAAATGAAAATTTCATAAAAGTTTATACCTTTTAACTGCCAAATATTTATTTGCTCATGTGTGTGCATGTTTTTGTTTTATTTTCCAACCAAGACTTAATGAGGAATTATTAAAGGTAATGAAAGCATACACGGTCCAGCCCTTGCAAATTTTAAGCTCAAAATAGAGTAAGTTAATAATAAAGAAGCCGACAAATGAAACATACATATAATTAGAGATGGTAGTAATAGTTATGAAGAAAAATGCAGTCTTGGAAAATATTGAGGGAATTACTATTAAATTTATAGAGTTATTTACAATTCTGTTATTATTGTGTTTTCCTGTATTCAATGATCACAAATACTCCAATTTGAATAGCAGCTTTTATAGATACTAGGCAATAAATCCCAGTCTAGAAGGTGGGGGGGGAGCGTATTTGAAGCAAAATCGAGGTTCTGGATCTCTTACTATTTAAGATAACACAGAATCATTTTTAAGTGTCAAAATAAAATTTAAAATCAAGAAATTTCTTAGGGCATAAAGCTCCAAGAAATAAAGATGGCATTATGTACTGTTATTGCCGAGATGAAGACTCCCCAAACCAAATCTACTTATGGGCAAAGTGAGAATCAGCACAACCTGACAGAAAGCAAAATCGATTCAGACAGCTACTAAAAGGCCACTCCAGGATTGCTCCTTCTAGACTGAGCTAAAATAATTGCTTGAATCTCCCTGACATCTTTGCTTTCCCTGTCCACCTGCAGATGTAAACTGGAAGAAAATCTACAAAGTCCAACGCCAGGAAAATGAAACATTTTGCCAAGAGAGGCCAATAATATGTCCAGGATGATGTCTGTAATGGCATGAAGCAAAGGCTTCAGAAAAAAATAGATTTCTGCTTATTTTATAGTTAATAAAGGACTCTGCAGGAAAAGTAGCCTCTCTCACATAGTGAGATTCTCTCCAGATCCTGCAGTGAATTGAGCAAGAAAACCCAGTCATCATTTACCCCACACCACCAGCATAATTGTAAGACATTTTCGTATTAATAAAAAGTAAAATCCTTCCAAGAATAAAGCCAAGCAGCTTGCTGTAATAGCTACTGGCAGAATATCTTCTATTACAGAAAATTATTCCAGAAAAGTAGCTCCCAGAACGTAGTAGTACATCTTCCTCCACAGGGCAAGGATGCTCTTTCTCTGCAGGAACCCTAACTCTTGTAGAAGCAAACCCAGGGTAGAATGAAGTACTATTCCGGTAATACATAGTTTGTTCCCATTCACTGATGAAAGGAATAATGTTAACTGAATTTCATTCAACAGTAAAGTAGCAGCTTCCCATAGCTGCACTCACCTACATGCATATAAACTCTAGGGGTGGTTTCTCAAGCATCTATTATCTTTTCTTCCTACCCAGGTAGCAAACTCTTCATGATATCTAACCTAAGCACTGCACAGTAAACGTGGCTGACATCATCCTAATGTCTCACAGCTGTGTATCCACTTCTGACTTAGCAGAATGTTTTTCCAAGAGCAAAAACTGGCAATGATACATTCAAAGGTGCCGTTTCAGGCACCCAGGTGGCTGCTCATTTGACCCAGTAGAAAAAAAAAGTGCCCACTTTTTATTTATTCCACTGACTCTAGCTTTCAAGAGAAGGAAAGAAGGGGAAAGAGAAAATGTTTCCAACTCAGGGTTGTACCATAATGATTATTAGGAGAAAAAAACAGACAAGAAAACTTCCTTTAAAAGGGTAGGGCTAGCCAGTAAATTCTTGAAATTAGAAAAGGGTTTGAATTAATTTCATGTGTTTTGAGCTTCAAGGAAAAGAAAATTCAATTAACCACAGTCAAAAACAGCATTTAACTATTACTCAGCAAACCCAAACTATTTCAAATGATTTCTGTCTTTCAGAGAGATTCTTCAGCCACCCCCTTAGCTGCTAGCCCTGTGTTCTCTGAGCTTGTTTCCTGGTTTCAAGAGAATTGCCCTAACTTATTTTCCTCACAAAAGGAAAGAAGGCATAAAAGGCTTTTACTCATAAGAAAACAAGGCCCCACAAACAAATGTTGCTTGGTTGGGCTGATCACCAGTGAATCTTCCTCTGCAGAGCTGGTGAGGTGCATAAGCCCCATCCCTGGCTTAGTTCCATCCACTCAGTTTGTCCCCAGGGGCCAAGGCAAGGTTTGCTTTCTCTGAGAACAGGTGCATACCAATAACCAAAGGTTTTGATGTAGGAACAATAAAGTATAGCTACCATGAAAAAAAAATACCCTGACAGATAGTGTTATACATGAGCTCTTATTAAATCATTGCATGTGCCATCTATACAATTTCAGTCACATTTATTAGGTTATACATATGACTTTCTCTTATATATCTACTTCATATTGTTTTTCCAAGTTTAGGTTTTAAAAAATCAAAAATAAAGAACACCATTATTAAGCTTGGTGTCATCTTATACACCTCAGAACATAAATATTTTTATTTAATTTGGATTGAGATTAAGGGAAATTGAAAAAAAAATTTGTTAGTTTATTCTCCCTCATGTCATTAGGGAACAATTCACATTATGATAATCTAGTCTGTCACTAAATGAACATTTCTACAAAAGACAAATATTTTGCCCACTTGTGCTGAGTTTCCTAGTAGGTACCAGGTAGAATGAAGAACAGCAGCTTAATCCATTCAATCCATTTTTTCTTTACTAGAATGACATATCTAAGGACAGCTACTTTGGGGGATTTTTTTATCATTTGAAATTATAATTACTCCATCTCCCCATCATTTTCTTTCCTCCCTTTAGCCTCACCAGTGCATGATTTTCCTGTCTCTCAAAATCATGGCCTCTCTCTTAACTGTTGTTACACACATACCTTTTGAATTTGTTTTTATTTTGTATTTAGGTGTTTTGCCTGAGTATATCTGTGTACCACATGGGTGCCATGCCCTCAGGGGTCAGGATAGAATGTTGGATCCCCTGAGAGTTGAGTGATAGATGGTTGTGCGCCTTGTGGAGGTGCTAGGAACCAACTACAGTCTTCTGGAAGAAGAGTTTATCCATCTCTCCAGTCAACTCCACTTTGTTTGTGAAAAGAAGGCTAGATTGTGGTTTTCACAGGCTGAAAGTTCGCAGAGCACATAGAGATGCTGGTGAGGACTCCATTTGAAACAGTAGGGCTAACATATGGACATGATGGAACACAACTCAGAACAGTAAGCCAGGAAAGCTGCTGATACAACCGAACCCCAATGCAATGCATGGAAATAAAATGTGCAGATAGGGTACTTCAGCGCAAGTGAAAAATGTTAATAAATATATAGACTTAAAAAATCCAGAAAGTCATTAGGCACAGGTATACACATGGGCATGGGCAAGCAGCCCATGCTTATACTTGCGCCTAATTTTAAACAGTGTACTGAAAGAAAATGTGTCCTGGGTCTCCAGAATGAAAACCAAATAACCAAATAAACTAAAAGAATATTAAGACGTCACTGTCAACAAAAGTAAAACAGAAATGCAACCAGGCTTGTCTGAGAGTCTGAAGGCTGTATAGACTGACCATCATAGAAACCCAGAATGCACTGTTTTTGGGGACTCTAGGGTCACCAAGCAGTAGGCAACTTTACCCACTCAAGAAGGTAAAAGGACTAATCCAGGATATTTTGTCCATTTCATAGTAAACCTAAGATTCAAAGTCAGAAGAGGGGTAGGAAGAACAAGCTTGCATTATGTGCTGGCAAAGGAGAATTCATTTCATTTAAAATGAAAGAAAAGAGAAACTGTAAAGCAGATAAAGTATACCACAGGTAGGAGCCAGAGAACATTTATTAAATGTCGAGAGAAAACAAACATAGATGTCTAAATGAAGAAATAAGAACTGCAGGTATATAAAATCCTTTTCAATAATCACCCAGATATACAAAACTCCCTGAGAACCAAATATACAATCTTAAAAGCAAGAAAAGCAGTAAGACTAGCAGGCACAAAGTAAATATGTATTGAAGTTTCTTCACCTTAGAGAACCAACACTTAGGATAAGGCCCAGCTCCCACAGTCCTATCGTGCTAGGCTCAGTTGCCTAGTGCAGAGAAAAGAAATGGGAAAACATGGAAGCAATTGAATCAATGTGCACAGATAAAGGAGCTAATTGAGTCCACGTTCTTTGTGGTACAGTCATGAACTTTATATTTAAATGTGAAGAACTGTGTGAAACTGGAAGAGGTGTGCATGACCAAGCAGCCCTGGGAAAGAAGTGGTCTGTTTGCATCAGTGTCCTAGCTCTACCTACCAGGCGGTGGTTCAGAGCAGTGACTCTTGTGGGGCTGGAGAGATAGATAGTTGATAGAGAGACAGACAGACAGAATGACAGACATATCTTTTAAGTGATGACTGTTTTAGGAAACAAGCTAGTGTGATATGTTACATACTTAATAAAACCTGGAATATCAAGAGATCAACCCACAGTCAAAAATTAGGCAGACATAACTCAGGAAGTTCTTCAGCTTTGAATACAAGGCCAAACAGCTGGGCTTCAACGGCAAACACCTTTAATCCCAGCACAGGAAAAGCCGAGAATGGTGACCTATGCCCTTTATCCCATAAATTCAGAGACAGAGAACTTTCTGTGTTTCTGTGAGTTCAAGGCTGACTACCAAATAGATTAGCTCATTCCTTTAATCCTAATCTAGAGCTAGGTAGGAAGGGTATTTAAGGCCAGTAGGAAACCAGCAGCAAAGAGAAGTGACCAGGAGCGAGGCTGAGGAAGTTGGAAGATAGCTGGGTGAGATTTAACTATAGTGTTCCTCTCTCTGATATTTCAGCCTTTTCCCGATATCTGATCAGAATTCATGTAACAAGCTAGACCTCAGGAGATGACTTCTCATTCTTTAGTGTTCTGCCTCAGTGATGCTCTGCTATTCTTGGAATTGAATCTAGGGTGGTTACAAGTGTAAGGATAATTAGAGACCTTTATATTTCTTTTCAGTGTCTGGACGAAGACAATGTGAAAAACTGACAGTGAAGTTACTTAGTTACCCCTACCTTTGCATCTTCTACTAAAGGGGAGTAGAATGAATCAGTTAAGCAGTTCTGAACCTGTGGGTCACGACCCCTTTGAGCCCAACTGACCCTTTTACAGGGGTTGTCTAAGATCATCAGAAAAACAGATACTTGCATTATAATTCATAACAGTATCAAAATAAGTTATGAAGTAACAATAAAAGTAATTTTATGGTTGGAGGCCACCACAAGAGGAACTGTATTAGAGGGTGACAGCAGTAGGAAGGTGAGATCCACTCAATTAGGTGTTACAGTCTCTATGCAGACACTCCATGAGCAAGTGACGTGCCTCTAGGAAGATGTCAATAGGTGACCCAATGCTGAGGCAGATGCAAAATGAAGGAAGAGATGTTAAGCTTCCATTCCATGTCCAGTTTTCTTGTGGGCTTAAGTGAGAGCCAAAATAGCTTTTAAATATGTTACACTATAGTGAGATTATTCCCCAGCCAGAACGCCATATGTTCCAATGATCCCAACTCAAATGCATTGAACACACAGACCCTACAGAGTACTCTAGCTTATTAGTACCATATTGCATAGTACTAGTTGTTTCTCCTGTGACTGTGCATCTGCCTAGGGGCTGTGACTCAAGTTCCTGGAAAACTGGAGAAAGTTCTTAAAAATTCAAAGACCATTTCTACTGTATGCAAACTGCTTGTGTATCATTATAATATTACCATATTCTAGGGGCAGGTGGGGGATGGGAGAATGAGGGATGGAGTGGTAGAGTGGAGTAGGAGGGTGGGGTGGGTAGTGGGTGGGGTGTTAGCTTAGCAGTTAAGAGCTTGTCATGATTTCCCAGAAGATAGTTTGGTTTTCAGCCTCATGTCAGGCAGCTCACTACCCACAACTACTTGTAACCCTGGGGGATAAGACACCTCTTGTGGGTTTGTGGGTGCTCCATATATGTGTACAAACCCACACAGACACATTGATGATGATGATGATGATGATGATGATGATAGAACAGGCCCTGAACCTCTCTTGAGCAGCACAATAGAGCCAACCCTGTTGGCGAAGTCATGGGTGAGCCAGCCCTGAGTTTGTGAGCATGGGAGAGCTGTTTCCAATGTTATCTGTCTTGTGTTGGCATGGGAAGGGGAGATATTCCCTCTTCTCCCCCATCCATCAATGCCTGAGGCAGGTGGGAAACCTGTCCCTGTCCCTCCTCAGCTGTTGAACTCAGGAGAGTGGCCCCTACATCATGCCTGGGCAACACAGTAGAGCTGGCCATGGTGGATTAGGTGTTGGGACCCTGAGAACTATCCCTGCCCCTTGCTCATTGCCACAAGAGGTAACTAGCCAGTACATTGCTGGAGAGCTCACTCTGGTAGTGCCACGGGAGAGCTGGTAGGCTAACCAACCCTGCAGTTATGAGTTGGCTCACTCCAACATCCACCCATTTTAGATCTGCTGGATTATGTGAAGAAGCAGGTCCTGCAGACCCAAAGCTACAGGATCTCCACAACACAGGTCAAAAGCAGAATATCCAAGAGAAATTCCAGTGAGGGCCCAGCATTGGTAGTATAGCAAAAACCAGAGTCCTCAACCCAGACCAATAAATCTTTGAAATGAACACATTCCAAGTAATGACATATGGATAAAAAAATTTACCGCATGACTCCCGGGGTCACACTGCAGCTTCCATGACAAGATTGATTTTTCCTTTTTATTGTTTTTTTTCTCTTAAGCTTTATTCTTTTATTTGGGGAAGTGTAACAAGCATATATATATATATATGTATATATATATATAACAAGTATATACGAAGGAAGAGGGAAATGAATGGGATGGAGATACATGATGGGAAAGACAAAGAATAAATAAAAAGACAGTTAAAAACCTCAAAAATACCATACACACAGTACTCTATGCATTTTACTTTTAGCCACATCCCAAACATATTTCTATAAGTAAGTTAATAAATGTACAAAGAAAGAGGGAAATAATCAGCATAAAAAGTAATCAAGTTAATTATATAATCAGGGAGAAAACAATGAAAGCAAACCTTTGAAACAGGCAGTCTGAATATACTGCCTTGTGGACAAAATGCAAATTTAAATTTTACTAAGATAGTACTGTCATTGGTAGTAACACTGAAATAGGCATGTCTAAGAAATTTATTTGTTTTCTGGACAGCTATGATTTGCATGGTGGGAGGAAGGGCCAAAACCATGAAGTAGATAGAAAGAGGAAGAATATATGGTGCTTGCCTAGAACTGGGGTTGCCACTCTGAATTCCAGTTACCTAAAGTCAACACATGACTTCAACATTAACGGAGGCTAGCTCCAAATCTAAAGCACTGGGTTGGAGTTCCATATCTGTATTGCTCGTTTCCACCATCTTCCTTCCAGTAAAGCAGGCACAAGTAGTCATACATCATTTCTATTGTGTGGGAATTTAAGTTATCCAGAGGTGGGTACATGGGTGGTGGGTGAAGGCAATATGCAAATATTACCACTGTGTTAGTTGGATTTTGTCAACCTGACACATGGTAGAGTCACCTGAGGAGAAGGAACCTCAGTTGAGAAAATACCAGCATCACACTGACCTGTAGGCAAGCCTGTGCAGAGTGATGTGGAAGCACCCAGCTGAACAAGCCATGGGTGCTTATTACACCCAGTAATAAGCACTCCTGCCTGGTCTCTGCCTCAGTTCTGGTCTCCAGGTTCCTACTCAAGTTTCTGCCTTGGCTACTCTCAGAGACAGACAGTGATCAGGATGTACAAGTCAAACAGTCTCCTCCCTAAGCTGCTTTTTGTTATGGTCTTGATTATAGCATCAGAAATCTAAAACAAATGCCCTCATATACAAGAGCTTCTGAAGTTCTAGAGGCTTTGTTCTCTGTGACTTCCAGATGACTGGTGATGTCTGCCTTCTTAGCTTTATATACTTAAAATGAGCTTATAGTAAAATCTAGCCTTACCAGTGATGCCTGGAGTGTTAAGGGCTATCCCACAACCAAAGAAACCACCTATTGGAGAAATAGCTATTTTTCAGGTCTGGAGCAGAAAAAATCTAATGGGATTTATCCAGAGTATGGAAGAGCCCACTTGAACAGTGTCTTACTTAAACCATGACAATTTGTGAACCAAAAAAAAAAAAAAGAGTAATGTCAGGAATGACTCATTGCATTGAAAAAGAATCCATAAATTCACATGGTATTTAGGAAGGGAGGAAATTAAAGATGGGACCACAGAATTAGAAAACCATGTTGCAAGTTGACAGAATGATTCATGGAGACAGGAGTCATCATTAAATCCAACACCTTGGCAAAGGTTGGCAAGGAACAGAATATTTGCGCAGCCTAAAACAACACTTGTCAGATCTTTTATTAATTATAATGCAAACTAGACTTTTATAATGAAGAAATCTACCAATCAGTGACTATATTTAACATCACCAAGTGGAGACTTCAGATATCATGCCACCTGGCATGAAGAAATGAGAGAATATATACATCCTTGGTGGTGTTTGGGGCTCAAATACTAACCTCCTCCTCTACTCTTAAAAAAATATTAGCAAATGGATGGATTTGGAGAATATTCTCCTGAGCGAGGTATCACAAACCCAGAAAGATAAGCAGGGGATGTACTCACTCACTAGTGAACTTTAAACAAAAAAGCAAAAAGCAAAGCACGTCCAAGCTGCAAACCACAAACCCTGGACAGCTTGGGATCTGAAACACCTTGGATCGGCACCGTGGAGCCCTGAGGAACACCTGATCCAGCCTTGATGTTGGAGTGAGGAAAGCAGATCTGCCGGGAGTAGATGCTGAACTAAGTAAGCCACATTGGGACCTTGGGACCTCCTGTCCTAGCTGGGGAAGAGATAAAGTGATGGGGAGAAGAGAGAGCAACTGGGATGGGTGGGAGGGGGAAAGGAGTTTGAACAAGGGGATACATGGATAAAAAATATGACTTTATTCATAATAAAAATGTAAAAAAATAGCAAGCTTTAAAGTGAGACGTATTCTACATAAAACTGATCACAACAAAACTATCAACATTAGGAGGCAGAGGCAGGTTCAATCTGAGATTCGAGTCAGCCAGAGACACGTAATGAGTCCCTGTTGCACAAGAACAAAACAGCCAAGCAAAACCACACAAACCTGAGAGGCTGCATCACACTACCCTTCAACCCTAACTCTGAGAGGCAGGAGAGCTATGCAGAGGAAACAATCATTTCAGCATAGAACCTCAGGGTCTGGATCAAAATGGACCAATTCACTGAAGGTGATACTGTGAGAAAATCTGAAAGTGGACAGAAAATTTGAAAAACATCATTAATTATTAAAAGTAAGGCCTTTTGATTCGTGAAAAAATATTATGCAATGTCTACGACATTTCACTTTCATAATCCATATTGAAAAGAGATGGAAAGACAGAGAAAGGAAAGAGAAAAGAAAAATAATGTGTGCCTCTGTGTGTGTTTGTGTGTGTTTGTGTGTGTGTGTGTGTGTGTGTGTGTTTATATACATATACGGGTATATACAAAGAAAGAGAATAATGGCTTTTGGTAAATCCAGGTAAATTCAATGTTTGTATTCATTAAACGATTCTTTATGTCTACAGATCTGAAATTTATCAAAATGCTGGAAGAAGGGAATCCATCCCATATCTACTTTAAAATCTTTTTTCCCTAAGGAATAGGTATTGTAGTGGACACAGCATGGGATTCATGCCAGAATGATGGAGAGAAGGATAGCCTAGGGAGAGGCAGTAGTCACGTGTAGAGGACCCCAAGTCAAACAGAAGCCAAGTCAGTATTTTGCTAATCAACACCAAAAACTTGGCCTGGCTAAGTACCTCACTAGCCGTATGTTCTGGAAAACTATGTGGTCACTGTTTTGGGACACTCATGAACATGTCCACCATGTCCATTATGACTCCAGATTTCTGTTGGGACAGGATATCACAGCCCACTGTATACTTTCATATCCTCTTCCATGACTCTCTAAATCACTCTGTCCCACAGATGTCTAACAAGCCCATTAAGACCGAAGAGAAAACGAGCACATGACGCAAAAAGAAGGAAGGTAGAAAAATTTTCCCATTAGATTTGAACTAGGAACTGCTGACAGAAGGTTTCTTGCAACCATGAGCAGTAGCTTATTAAAAAAATAAACCAGTAGCCAAAGGCATGGGGCCCTGGAGACTTGCATTATCCTGTGGATCAAGTAAACATTTTTTTGTTGGGAGTACACAGGCTGATAAATTCCTCCTCCCATTTTCCCTTTCCACAAATTAAGTGATAGAAATCTCTGATCATTTGCAATTCAATCTCACTTAAAATAACACCGTGTAAGACATTTCCTCTGGACAATCAGGTTATAGCAAACAAGTGCCGGCTGTTCCAATCCTCTTAAATTCACAAAGCGTATGAGGATATTAAGTCAGAGAAGTCCTACATAAAGAAACCTACAGGCTCTTTAAATCAGTGCATCCCAAATAACTGGACTTCAAAGTGACTATTAAAAAATCTTTACAAGTAAGCTGTATATGATGAGAACACCTATATACAACCCCAACATTGGGCAGGGATGGAGGGAGGAGAATCGTGAGGTTAGTGCCTCAGTGAATTTAGTATCAGTCAGAACGACAGGAAACAGTCTTAAAACAACCCTTGCAAATATTTTTTCTTGAAGATGCCTGTTTTGAATATATGTTTTCTTGTGTGTGAATTGTTCATTTTTACAAAGAAATCTATCATATAATTCTTAACGCCAATATGCAACACATACCTATTTCTGTATTGAAATTTGAGGTCCATGCAATCAAGTCAAAGATGGTTTGAACCAAATGCTTACAAAGTTTGCTGGTCCCATTGTACCCACAGTCCACTCTGGAACACACTTAACGTTTTCCTATTTTCCTCCAGCAGGCTGACTCACAGTCCAGTGCTAGGTGTTCAATTAATTGTTGAATGAATAAAATCATTAGCAATTTACTGGCTTTTTTTTTCCTGTGGGTTTTACAATTTGTTTCTTTCCTTCATTTTCCATTCTGCTACACATTAAATTAATGCCTTTATTGAACGGTCTGCAGTAATTCTTAGTTCTCAGTCCTGGGAGTACAGAAGAAGCCAATGCTCATTAGAGTGCACACCCAGTTCAAACGATTTGTTCCCTGCACAGTCCCTTTCACTGTCTAGAATGGGCGGTCTGATCATTACAGATCGCTTTAATCTTTCATTTTCCTAGACTCAACTCTACAAATAGCGATGTGTCTAATCCTGTTTTACTTCATCCTTCAATTTAAAAATGAATGGCAAGCTTACCACACTCTCCTAAAGTAGTATATTGGAGAACGTGATTATAGGCTATTGTGTATAGACCTCATAGAGTTAATTTCATTCCTCCAAAACAAAATGTATATTTCCAGGGTATCAGGTTACTGGAACAGATGGTTTTCCTGCCCTCAATCTACTGCTAGAACACACTGGAGCAATGCAAGTCTTTGTAATGCTTTCTGACCTCCAATATCATGACAGAGATCTTTAAAAATGAGTGGTGCTATACTTGAGACTCATGGAATGGGTAATAGAGTGTTTTTAAAACACAGAATACCTAATACTGAGATGATACCTTGGCTTCATGAAAGCCATTTTACAATGTTTCTAGAGAAGACTGGGTCAGTGATGGAACGCTTGCCTAACACATGTGAGGTCCTAGGTTCTATCTCTGTCCCCCCAAAAAAACAAAAACGTTTCCTTGGAGGACTGCTTTTCCTCCTGTTGGGTTGCTGTGTCCAAATTCAATATGACAATGTTTTGCTTCTCACTGTATTTTATTTTGTCATGTTTGATTGTTGTCTCTTGAAAATCTGTTTTTTTCTAAAGAAAGAAAAGATGAAGTGAATCTAGATAGGATGAGAGCAGAGGAGAAACTGAGAGGGATGGAGGGAGGGGAATTATCAGGGTATATTGTATGAGAAAAGAGTCTAGCTTAAAAAAGAAAAAATAAATCAATTGCAGTAATCACAGTATAACGACATTGTTATTCTTTTTTAATACTTATTTCTATTTTATGTGAGTTGGTGTTCTGCCTGCATGTATAACTGTGTAAGGGTGTCAGATCTTGAAATTACAGACATTGTTAGTAGCTGCCATGTGGATCCTAGAAATGGAACTCAGGTCCTCTGGAAAAAGTCAGTGCTCTTAACCACTGAACCATCTCTCCAACCCGACATTGTTATTCTAAAATGATACTGTATATACAGGGTGAGATAAGCCTAAGAACTTGATTTTCAGTATGGACAAAAAAAGATGTAGATGTAATATTGCTGAACATATAAGTTTAAAATAATATATAATTGATTTCAAATAGAAAATATCTGTATGATGTATGATATATTTTGTGTTTATTAAAAATTCCTAAAGATTAACTCAACAGTGACCATCTCTTGAACATTATTGTAGTCTATATGAATTGATTAAAAACAAACAAGCAAACCAAACAAAGGTCTGTAAAGAAATGTTTCATTCCAGGCAAGCGGGAACTACACTAAAGAAGCAGGAAACAGCTTATATCATACCAGAATTAAAACAAACAAAATATAAATAAAGGGAAGACAAAAGAGAGTAAAAATACAAGATTCATAGCAATAAGGACCAGAAGCCAATTGAACGGGTTTTTGCTAGACAGAGATAGGAAATTTATAACTTCAATAAAATAATTTATATATGTCTACTCTTATGAATTAGTTAAAATATGAGTGAATCACCAGTAGCCTTTGGGGAAGGTTAAAAAAAGAAAGTGTTTAATGAATATAATTAAAGTATTCTGCCTTATCTTCATCTTTTCTGTAAGTGGTACCAAGTAATTGGTGGACAGTTTCTCCTGTAGCTGAAGAAACCACAGAAAGAAAAGAGCCCATTTGCTAAACGTTGATGAATAAGCAGGGCATCCAGGCACTGGATGACCAAATGACAAAAGCAGCATTCACTTCCCCATGGAAGTACACGCTGCTGGCTAGGTGGCAGTCTTCTCCAAACTTCTCAACAATAAAAATAAACGAGCATTTTGGGTCTTTTGCCCCTGTGGCTTACTAAAATGTCAACTGAACTTAAAAACAATCCCTCAAAGTGCAACCATCAAAATTCATATCACAAAACTTTAAACAGCCCTGATTATTCAAGTTTTCAAAAGAGAGAAAACAAGGAAGAATTAAGAATAACAGGTTATTTAAAGGTAGCCATAATTCCTAAGCTTTTGTGAGCCTGGGTCCAACCAAAAGAAAACAGTAGGTTGTAGGAAGAATTTGGACATTTGAATATATAAACTTATATATTCATTTATATAATTATAAAATTTTATGTGAAAATGGTCTATGATTTTATCATGAAAAGCAATATTTCTTATCTTATAGAAATACATCCAAGGACATTTAGTGATTAAAAATAAAGAGTGATATTGGCTTTAAAATGATCCAGAGTAAAAGGGGCAATAAATGAAAGAGTAGCCTTGAGTTGATATTATCAAAGTTGGTAACAGGGCCACTGGTACGTATTATGCTTTTCTTTTCTTCTGCATTCATTTTCTAAAAAACGTTCTATCATGTTTCCAGTATAAGCATGTTAAATAAGAATCAGATGTGAGTCTCTACCCTAGAATTCAGACCAAGTAGCCTAAGTTTCAAATAAAGCCAAGGATGTGCCTTTGAATGGAATGATTTAGAACAAAAAGGACCATGTGAATACAGTATATTTCTAGTTACTGAAAATGCATAAGGTGAGGACTGAGCACACACTGAGAGCTTGGATTAGGTTTCAGGATCATACTAATTTGGTGGCATTTTAACTTTTTCAGTATCTTCTGAAAGCCTGACCTGTTTAAAAACAAAACAAACAAAAAAGTAATAACTTTAAAAAAGCACAGTGCCAGTTATGGAGTGCTTTTAGAATATGTATGAATGCAAAGCAGAAGGGCTGAAGATTTAGAGCACAGGCTTAGAAGGAAAACAGAAATGGGCACCAGAAACATGTTGCTGGGCCTGATAAGCAAGGCTTATCTGATTCTAGCTATAAGGAAAGCTGATATGGGAAGTTCACAGAATCAAGGCCTGCCTGATGAACTGAGTGAGTTTAAGGTCATCCCGGTCAACTTCCTGAGCCCCAGTCACAAACTGAAAATGAGAAAGCAGACTGGATACACAGTTCTGTGCTAGAGTGTGTACCTAGCATATGCAAGGCCCCAACTTCAATCCCCATCATACAAAACCAAAGAAAAGAAAACAAAGCATCATTTCAATGAATAAAGATCAAGCTAAAACAATTTTATGCTAAACTTACTAATGCTGAGAGTCAAGCTGCAGTTCTTTCAGCTCACTGACAGATAAGAATGATTTCTCATTCTTTGGTAACAGATTCAAACATCAAGTTTTCAAGACATAAATTAAACTGCATTTCCAGAGCCATGCAGAGAGATCATTAAGAGTGCAATTCTATTATCTGGGTATAATATTCTTTCCTGGACTTCATATGTTAGTTTTATATGCTTGGGTGAGAATGTCTATACTAGTATTTTTTTTTTAAAAAAGGATCAAATTCAAATCACTAGGAAACCAAGAGACTATGAATAAAACAGAAGCCAAATTTCTTGAGTAATATTTAAAAAATTTCCCAATAATATGGCACCAAATATTTGAATAATCACCATTTAGACTATTTGGCCACTGCATTAGCATTAAGAAAAGCATGGATGTTCCACCAGACTCTTTTTTCTAATCAAGGAAAGACTAACAAGTAAATGTATTTTCCATCTTGTCTAAATCTGCCATCAAAAACAGCACCTCTGCATTCAAAGCCCAGTTATGATTCTGACCCATGCAATTGAGTAATCAAGTCATGTTCCTGGAGTTAGAGGCTACCTTCCATGTGTCTCACTCAAGTAATAGTTTCTGTGCTGTACAACAGTCCCCTCAGCTTGTACCTCTTCCATAATAACTATCCATGCTTAACGGAGAATCCCATCCCAGGCAGGGGCTACCCACCAAGTTATTCTTACATTGAACAAACTGATAGGTCAGACATGAAGATAGTTATTTATTACTTTCTCTTCCTCCAAGCAACATAGCCTCCCCCACTCCATATTTCTCATAACTGGATTTCTTTCCCTCCATTAATGTGCTGGCCAATTTCACTGTCAACAATATCCAGAGAAAAACATTCCAGATGTCTGTGTCTCATAGAATTTTAGAATTTGAATCTTCAGCAAGGACCAGTTGAGGCCACTTTGTTTTAGAAGGAACCAAAATTCTTTCTATGAAAAGGAATATGTTAAAATTTGGGTAACTGGTTCACCTTCCACTGTGTCTCAAAGACATTTAGTGAGCTAACAACATGAGATACAGGCATACACAGGTTACAGTGAGCCCCAAATTGTCTTGATCACTGCAAATGATCCCAGTCCCAGGTGAAATCAAATTGAGAAATGAGGAAATCATAGAAGCTGTTTGATAAAGGCACTTTAATCAAGATGTTCAAGAAGCAATACGGATGAAGAAAGCTCAAGGGTCAATCCTATCTGCTCTCCAACAGAAATTAGTTACTAATTAAAGAAAAGTCTTGAAAAACTTGATTAAAATGACTTTTCCCTCCTCTTAACAGACCTGTTTGTCACCATGTTGGAGTGAGTGGTCTCAGAGGTGGCCATCCACATTATTTCTCACTCTTTGAAAGCAAAGCTGACAAGACAACTTGCTAGCAACAAAATACATTATATCTCTCAAAAATTCATGGAAGGCTGTGGTAACTTACACTAGCAGAGAAATGGATGCTACCCAAGTGATTATTTTTTTCTTTAGGTGGGTTGTAGTTCTTGACTCCCTCGGAAAGCACTTGACTAGCTATCTATAGGTTTACTTATCATTCTTAATATATTTACTCCCAGCACACTCATCATTTGGAACAATGAAATACACACTGACATAATCATCTCAAGGTGATGGACAAATGTCAGTTAAAACCTGTAGTACCACCAATGGATTAGCTTTTACTTATTAGGCAAAATGACTCAACTTATCCAAACCCATCCCACAATGCCCCCTTAAGGCAATGTAGCCATATTGTTTACTCATTCCTCCTTGCACTAAGAAAATTGCATGTGCTTAGAAAATAGTATTTGCAAATGTTAACTGTAACAACATAAAGACTGAATGGATGAGTGCACAGAGAAGCGGGCCTCAATAAAGTACCATGTCAAATAGGATTTCTGCTCTTTTCAGCACATGTGGACACTATCTGGGACACAGGTTTGCCTTTGTGTGCAATCATAAAAAATAAGAGTTCTTACTTTTTATTCTTTTATTGAATCCATAAACAAAATAGTTTTTTAAGGAAGTGCTATAATTCTAGTTAATCTTGCATATATTTGATCCCTATATATCTTGGTTCAATGTTTGAAGTCTTAAAGATTTAACCTCTTCAACAATATGATAGGAAGATTCAAAGTGCCCTACCAGGGGTAGGTCTTAATAAGGCACAGAACATTATTATTAATACTTCTGAGAAATGAAATATGAATAGGAAAAATGGCAGAGAAACATTCTGAAACCACTGACTCCACCTAAAGAAGCCATCGACTGCTAAATGGGCAAGATGAAAGAATGTCATACACAGGAAAGGTTGGTACATGTTGGAATAATCAGTGTCAACATGTGATATTAACTATGTGGACTACCATCTTCAGTGAATAGAGACAGGGAAAAATAGTTGTAAATAATTCAGGCACAAGGACCAAATAGTATACTCCTCTGAAACGCAACTTTAAATTAAAAAAAAAAAATCAGATGAAAAGAAACAAAAGAAAAACAAAACAAAAAATACTTTCAAGTAAAATTATAAGGATATAACTTAGTCAAAAGCAAAAATTGTAAAAATATTCATTTCTTCCTTTACTATAGGTTTAGGAAAGTTAATAGAAATAAAAAAGCAGTATGATGAAAACTGTTAGCACAAATAATTTAAATGTTCATGCTTTGCTGAGTCGCCTATGTGCTTCTTTCCCTCTCTCCCTCCCTCTTTCTCTCTCTCCATCCTTCCCTCTGTCTCTCACTTTTTTCTTCTCTCCCTTTCTTTCAGAACACCTACTAGAGGTGGCCTATGGTAATGAAGATGCCATAATAATTTTTCTTACAGTCCCCCAGTCCATGAAATTTATCTAACAGAGACTATATTTGTTATATGATCACACAGATCTGCCATGTTTTAGTTTTGTTAAAGTAGACCAAGAGAGACAGGCATGGTGATTTAGACTGAACAATAGAGATCCAGTTACTGTAAGAAGACCATTAAAGTTCTTGACAGGTCACCAAGGTAGGAATTAACCAGGGGGATGGGTTTAGGAGCAGCATCCAATGAAGGGATGTGTGGGAAATGGCACTTGGGTCAAATAAAGTCTGTGTACAAAAGGCAGTGGAGGCAGACAGTGGATAAACCAGAAATGACCCTCGGGAAAAGAGCCTGGATTTGGGTTTTCCTTGCCACACAGAAATGTTAAATAAAGAAAAGTGAATGAATGGGGAGATGTTTACTTCAGTTGGCTGGATTGGAGTTTTACTGATCAATCTAACTGTGACAGAGAACTAAGATTTAAAATGGAGCTTTGGAAGCAGATCTACAGGTATTGGGAGACCCTAACTGGGAACTGGTAGTGATTTAGATTAAGGCAGAAAGGGTGGGGATGGAGAATTGATCTGACTGAAAGGACTAGATGGCTTGGACTAGCTGGAGTGTCTTTAAGAGAGGAATGAAGGACGGTATGGAAGTTCAACCAACTTACAAGGAATAGGTTCATGGAGAATCCAGACGTTAGGGAAGAACAAGCCTGTGACTGGAGTTCTTTGAATGGTGGCCCAAAAGGTTGGCCATTGACTGGCATCTGGGGCCTTGGATCCTGGCAGCAGTCTTGTTACACCCTGATAAGGGCAGCTCACAGTACTCATGGTCTTTGGGTACAGGGTGTGTCAGAACACCTGCTTTCTATCCAAGTGCTGGGACTTTGGAACACGGGTAGCACATATCCCCACCAGCAAAGTAAGGCTTAAGACACTGTGCCCCATATGTTACCACATTCAGTGTTGGGGTGGGGTAAGGGGTGAGGGTGGGGATAAAGTGCTTTCATTGCACTTCACTGAGAGAAATCTCTTAGAAGCTTGAGCCTGACTTCTTTTGGACTTTGCCCCATGGGACTTTTCCATCTGCTGATTTTGCTTGGTATGCTTCCACTGACATTAACTGTAGCTCTGAGTGTGACTATGCAATGAGTCATGTGAGCCCTTCTAGTGATCCAATGAACTGGGTGGTCTTGGGGACCTCTTATTAAGTTTCAAGTAATAATACTATGATAATATGGAATACAGTAGTTGAATTTCATAGGTTAGTTCCTGGCTGGAGACCTGGGCCTATCAATAGTATGTATTCTCCCCAGATTCAATGTCTAGTACATCTTGTCATAGAGAACTGGAAGAAGTTCAATTAGGCACAAAGTTAAATGACCAATATACATATTTTCAGATGTACTAATGTGAAGAGGGTCAAATGCTTTGAAAGGACCTAGAATTAGTAGCATATACTAGTACTGTAAAGCAGATCAACTCAGTGGTTCCACCAGCATGCTAGCCCTGCTGAGCTGGACTCTGCCCTTCCCGGATGACTCTTACTGGCCTCAGAATGTGCCATATTCGTGCAGATTTCCACCATGCTGCATTTTCAATTAAAACAACTAAATGAGGCATCTTAAAAGGATGATTTCCAAGCTGCTGTGACAAGAATGCCACAAACTCTACCAGATTTTATTAGAGTCAAATGACAGTATAAACCAGTAGGAGAGCGTGTGCCAACTACAGAAACAGCAATGCCTCCAACTCTTAGAGTACTGAACACCATCCAGTTGGATGGGAAAGGACCATGTGGCTTAAAATCATTTTTTACAATTACTATGCTAGCTAGCTAGTTCATCGTTTTTGGCAGATATGCCCCCACACACAACTGAACTCAGCTCATTTTCACTCTGCTGATCGGCAAATACAATTCCAAAAAACCACCCAGGGAGCTTTCATGAAATCTGAAGCAGTGGATCAAAAACATGAGCCCATTTGTTACGATCTATCAGTCTTGAAACCCTGTGTATGTACACTAAACAGGCAACCCAATATCCATCACAGGAAGTTCTCAGATGCAGAGTCTAGAGTGCTGGTCCCAATGGGCAATGTCAGAGACAAAAAGCAATAATAGGCCTCTCTCTCTCCGTTTTACTTTTAATTAATACATAAAAACTTTAAAAAGTAAGGGGAACCACGTGCTGTTCAACATGTCTTCAAATATCTACCATTTATTTGTGGCACAAGTACTCCATACCCTTTCTAGCCCTTTGGAACATCCGATGCATCATCCTTGCTGAAATCAGGGTTTCCTTCCTGCCTGGGTATGCAGACCTGCTTTCCACCTAACTATAACCTAGTAGCCACTCACCTTTCCATTCTTCCCAGGCAGGAAATGGCATGTTTTAAAAGTTATTTACTATGGGTGAAAACAAAACAAAAACCAACCAAGCAAGCAAACAAATATGGCTGGAAGAGCTGGCTCTGTCCTCTGATATTCCAGGCTGATTTTATTAAATATAAAAATATATCACCACACTTCTCCAAAATCATCATTAGTTCCTAAGTATTAGAAAAGAATTATCATGCCTTGAGTAATGAATATTTAAATGACTAAAGAAAAATTACTTTTATATTAAATTGGTGCTTCCATCCAAGTTTCAATTCTAAGCAGTCTTCCTTCTATTCATCAACAGCCCAATTGTTGCATTCCAGTAGGAATATATCTTTTAGGGAGATTTCAAAAACTTCCCACAAAGAGAAATATTCTACCAAAGGATAACCCCCCCCAATGTATTAAATTCATCATGAATGATGACCCTGAAGGGATGAGGGAATGTTAATTAGTACAGGGGACGTCAGGTAGCTTCTTCAAGCTTGTGTATGTATGAAACTACACACAATACTGAACTCATTGATCTATGTAGCTGGTGTTCCCAGATGCTTGATGATGAGTTCTACTTAACCTTAACAGTCTTCATAGTCAAACTAAACTCTCCTTAACAGTGTTAAAAATGAGCTTTTCAAGAGCTGGATAAGTTAAAACTAATTCTAAGACACTGGGCCAAATCTTCATAGCCTTTCTACCTGGTAAGTTTTGGCTTTGGAGTATCTTGAAAAGATTGCTAAGCCAGGGGTATTTTCCACCAGTTAAATTTCAGGTTAAAAGAAAATATCTTTTCATATTAACCTTTCCAGCTTTCCAAATAGAAATTGCTGTCAGAAGAGACCAAGGCAAATGTAAACTGATAAGGTATGCTTTAAAATTCCCTAAAGTTTAAATGCCTTCTTTCTCCATCAGATAACTGGAAGACAAAAGAAGCTAAGCTCTTATGACCTTGTGTTCAAGATAAGGCGGAGCAGGTAGTTTTTCAAAGGTATGCCTTCAGAGTAGCATCACATCAGTAAGGACCTTCTAAAGAATGGAAAGTTCCGGACTGTTGTGAAGGAAGTAGGAAAGGATGGGTAGGAATCAGTTTTAAGCCCTCCATTTGATTCTGTTGCCTGACAGTTTACAGTGCAGACAGAAGCTGGACCCCTAGGTCTGCAGGTACAGAGATGGGTTTAAACACTGGGCTCTACCTCCACTCAGTAGGCGACCTTTGGCAAGTTATGCTTTAATGTCCTCATCCATAAAGTGGCAATGACAATAATGTCTAACTCACTGGAACACTGGCAATAATCTGCTACATAAGAGAGTTAGCAAAAGACTTGGCATAACATGGGGAACTCATTAAACGCAGGCAATTATTTTCTGTGCTTCAGAGTGATAGCAGGTTTGCTCATTCATTTAAGCAACTAATAATTATTCAGTATTTGCTACATTCGTACATTAGAACCATCCTCCTGCCTGAGGCCCACTCCATACCAAAACACAAAGCATTACTGCCAGGTGATGCTGGGGCCAAGATTTTCAAAGAGTAAGCAATCTGCAAACAAAACTACAGCCACTACCCTAGGACCAGTGGCTGCACATATGCATGTGACCCCAGGGAAGCTTTGGCAGAGGAACCACTTGCCCAGCAAGCTCTGGAATGTTCTTATCTAGTCATTTTCTGCTTTACTGATCTTAGTAGGCACAGATCTTGCATTTCTAAACAGCCAGCGTATGTCCCAGGCCTGACAGAAGAACGGCAGAAGTTGATATAACAGGAAAGAAGTTTTTCTTCCTGTACTGATCCTTCTGATTCTTGAATGTGGAACTTTGAGGTTTGTTAGGGTGGAGGAGAAACTTCACAACCATTGTGTCTAGCACAAACTCTAAACACATGCTTCTAGGTACAAGGGGCCAAACACCAAAGCTAGACAGAATGGTTCTGTACACCATTTTCCAAGGCAGGGAAGAACATGAGCCAAGCTTTTAAATAAATTAAAAGAACATTCAGGCACTCCTGGCCTTTAATCTCTATTCTCCTCTGACCAATATGCAATGACAAGAATAGGCTCAGGGTAATGGGCTGGAGGCAGGAGCCTATGGAGACTCACCAAGCAGCCAGCCAACACTATAGCATGAACTACATGGACCAGAGCTTGAAGAATGGAAGAAAGAAATGAACAGGTGCTCTAGCTATTCCTCTACCATGACCAGGAAGAAGGACCACTGCTCATAGGCTCCCACTTTCTTAAAGGTTTATGAAAGCAACAAATAAAACATTAATGGCAAGGAAAGAGTTGATAGCAAAAATATAATGATATATATGTATAAATCTATTATCTATGCTAAGTTAAATGAATTCTTTGATTGCAAAGCCAAAGAACAATAACTATGATGTAACCTTGGTGTTGGGCATTGTGCAATGCTTCTTGTTCACACTTTCTCCGAACCTTGGAGGTCATCTCTGGAGACAGAATAAACTGTACCAACTCTGGTGTGCACCTCTTTGAGGGAGTCACTTCAGTGTAGAACCATAACTGACTCTTAAAGAAGAAATTAAAGAGATAACTCTCTATAGCTTCTAAGGTTAGATGTAAAACTGTGCTTCCCAGATGACTACTTGGTCACATGTCTGGTAGAAACCAGAACAACATCAAGAGACATCCAATCAGCTTTTTGGTAAGGCCTCTGTAGAGAAACCAACTGCTACCACCAGCATAAATAAATACTTAGAGAGCAGAACTTCCCACTCTTGTGGGGCCTTTGAGTCTTCTAACTGAAATCCCAGATACTAGAGAACAGAGCACAGCCACTACCTTTCGGCTCTCTTTACATTTCTAACCATCAAAACCAATGAGATAATAGTGGCTATGAAAACTCAGCTTTGGGATATCTTGTCATCAAGCAATAAATGATTTGTACAAATGAGCAAAACATTCTCCCATCGTTATTTGAGAATAGTTTATGGAATTTAATCCTGGCCATACTAAGGAAAGCCATGGGGCTTAAAATACAATTTTGCAGTTTTAAGAGTCCTGGCTCTCATTTGGTCATTGTTTGCCTGAAAGATAATCATAGGTGTCCAATCTTTCCTGTCCCTTTTCCTTAAAAGAAAAGTAGTAACTTAATAGGAATCTTTGAAATGTTTTGATCCCATGTCTATCATGAATGGTACTCATGGTTCTGTCTTGTTTCCTCAGTCCCGACTCTCTGAACATATTTAAAGTTCATGATGGGCAGAATTAGCATCTCTTCAGGTATCTGTCAGTAGCACAAAGGTGGGTTCGGATTCTTTGCTCATTGGAAGGCTGTGTATCAACCTGCCAGTGTGGCATCTAAGTTCTGCCAGATTCAGTGACCTTGGGCATGCACTTAGATTCCTCCTTCTTACAACATAGCTCATGCTCACATATACATTTATTCACACAAAATCAGCAAACACCTCATAGAGTGCTCAGTACATTGCTTTTAGTATGCAGAGTAATAGGAGTACTTAGCACAGTGAGATCCTCTCTTAACCTTCCTTTCCTGTGTCAGGTGGAGAAAATCCAGTGGAAGACAGGGTATCTTTCAGAGGCAGGCATGGCAGCCTTCAATCAGTGAGTAGGCCTTGGCCAAAAAGGAGGCCATTGGCCAGCAAGATAGCAAGTTACCAAGCCTGATAGCCCAACTCATGCTGAGTCCCCAGAACCTACATGGTGGAAGAAAACAAACCGTTTCCCATGAGTTGTCATTTGACTTTCATGTCTGGATATATGCTGTCTGTCTGTCTGTCTGTCTCCCTCTCCCTCTCCCTCCCTCTCTCTCTCTCTCTCTCTCTCTCTCTCTCTCTCTCTCTCTCTCTCTCTCTCTCACACACACACACACACACACACAGAGAGAGAGAGAGAGAGAGAGAGAGAGAGAGAGAGAGAGAGAGAGAGAAATAAATGTAAAAATAAATAAATAAAACTCTCAAAGCAACAAAAAAAAACTCAGTCAGTCCATGGTGCTACAGCAGTAGCCCCTGTTTCTCCTGGTGCCTTCCTGTCTCACTAGTACAGTTAGTACAGTGAGACAGGAAGAGGGGTGTGTCGAGTTCTACTCTCATCCATCAAGATACAAATAGACAGCAGTGAGTCTTTTCCACAAGGGGATACATGGATTAAAAAATATGACTGTATTCATTAAAAAAAAAATGTGAGACAAGGCAAGGAAGCTCTCTCTCTCACCTAGTTTCTTAATCACCCATATAGAAGCATTTTTGATTTCCATATTATTTGTAGATTTCATTTAGAAATTGCAATTCTGTCTAGAAAGCCCTGCAGTTTCTGCTAACACTAATTCTAATTTCCTCCTTTCTGGTTCACTTCTTCTTTTTCTAAGAGCTACCAAGCTGTCATGTACTCCTGTCCCTTCAGATGACTCTACTTAATGATTTCTTGATTCCCAACAACTTTGACGTTCCCATCAGGGCTCCTTTCTTTTCTCTCTCAATGGGATAGAGTTCCTATGTAAAATTCTGCTGGGATTCTAGCTATTTCTACAACCTTCCATCTCTAGACACGTCCACAAAAAAAGAGAGTTGGTAGACATATCAACCACATTCCTCCACCTCCAAATAAGCCTGCATCTCCAGCACTTCACCAGGCTGAGCTCTTGCAGGGATATAAACCAACATCCAAATGTAGAACCTTCTCCTAGCTCACCCTCAATACAGCAGAGCAAAGATGTGAAGAAGATTAATGACTGGAATGTAAAAGGGAAAGGGTGCCACCTGTATGGTGGTGAAAAATGGTCCCGATAGCTTCATGTATTTGATCACTAGGTCCCAGTTGGCAGTGCTGTTTAGAGGATGTTCTGAAATCAATTTTTAGGGAGTATGTCACAGGAGCTGGCCTTTGAAAATTTAGTTTCACCCATTTCCAGTTTACTTTGCTTCCTGTGTGGGGTTGAGATGTGGTCTCAGCTTCCTGCTCCTGCCATCAAACTGTTACTTACTGTCAAGCCCCTCACCATCATGGATTTTCCCTCTGAAGTTGTAAACCAAAATAAACTTTCTTCCATAAGTTGCTTTTGGTCATGATGTCTTATCACTGATAAGAACAACTGGAGGCCAAGAACATGATGCCAGAGAAGAAAACAGAGAGAACTTCTAGAGAAATCTGCTCTGGGTACAGCATCTCTGGTACAGTCCTGACCTACCAGGCAGGAAGAGCAAGGAGTTCTCCAGCCAGCAGAAATGAAAGGCCAAGAGCCAGGAAAATATGTGGAAAGGATGCAAAATTCTGCGGATGTGTGTCTTTTCATCAGTTGGAGACATGTGGAGAATTCGAGACAGGGATTATAAAAAGCAGCGCAGTGGAAAACACCCTGGCAACACTTAGCAATAAAAATTTTCAAGAAAGAGAAACAAAAAAGAGCTTTTTAAAGCTTACAGAGCAAACTGGTGACATATGAATTCATGATGAAGAATGAGTAATGTCTTCCAAGCCATGTTTCAGTAATCACAAAGCAAAAACTCTTAAGACTAGAGAGGTACATTTCCAGAGGAGGCAAGCTAACATGGACTAGCAGCATGCTCTAAGGGTTCAGTGAGTTTCCTTACTGACATCCTTACACTGGCTTACCTGAATTGGTCAAACATTTCCTGACATACATTAGGTGGCATGTCAGGTGACACTTGCCAGCAGGGTAATGTCAATGATGTGCATGGTCTAGTGTGCGTCATGAAATAAACCCTTTTGGGGCACAGCAACAGTGTGAGGTGAACCCAATTGCAAATAGGTCTTACTTAGTGTGTCTACACCTAAGACAGTTTTCCATCTCTGCACCAGACTGTCTTAGAAAGTATGACAGTGTGCCCTCTCTCTCAAACAATAGGCCTTGATGAGGGACTAGGTCCCAGGTCACTGCTTCTGTGCCTCCCAGAACAAACAAACAGGTTTTCTGTATACACCACAAAACTGACCATAGCTGGACTTGCTTGGTGAACTTACCATGTACCACATACTTGGCCATTTGGGATCATTGAAGTAGGTAGACTGGGCACGGCTGAGGTCATAATCCCTCTTCGTCCGCTTTTTCACGACTTGTTGCTGGATCCACTCCACCTTCCAAAAAGAGAGACATCTGGTAAGTACTCAGTCTCCGTGATGGTTCCAGAACATAAATGACAGTCTAAAGCATTTCCCATTTTCTGTCAATGTTGTGTAAGTCAAACTTTATTGTGACAATTAAAATCTCTGTGTCCATGTGATTCTCTAGAAAGCCAGCTCCCTTTTATTTCAATAGAGGCAGACATTTTAGTCTTTTATAGACCAATAATTCATCTCCATACCAAGCCAGTTTTTAAGCTTTGTACAAAAACATGCCACTGACAATTTGTTCTAAGGTGACAGTGATAATTTTTAGGGTATATTTCCATTCATAGTAAGAGTAGGAAAAGTTTTTTCTACCCAAGTTCAATACTAAATATATTTCAGGTTTTGTGGGTTCATTCTGCTCTTATGGTATTATAGCTAAAGCATACAGGAAGCAGGACCGCAGTGTTGAAGTAAACTGTCCTAATCAAAACCAGCTGATTTAACCCATGTGTCATTGGCCCTTTCTTACTATGCAATACAAGGATATTTTTAAAAACAGGTTGCTATATGGAAACAAACAAACAAAGCACATCTCAAATGCAGGATTAGCCTTGGCATACTTCTTCAAGTAGTCATGGAATGCTCCTTTGTTTGACAGCTAACTCCGTCACAACATTTTGAAATTTCATATCTAGCCATTTATCTTGGTTTCCACAAAGTAAAAATTGGGAGTAGGGACATCATGTATCTTACTGCTCTAATCCCTCACCTGCCCACACAAAGATTTCAAATCTCTCTTGAATACTTGGCTAAACAGCTGAGGAGGAACATAAAGGCACTCTCTTCAATTAAAGTGGAGAAACTGCAATGGATATGGATGCACATTTTCTATTACAAGAAATATTTTCCTTCTTAATTCTAAATAATCTTTCTAAGGAATCTATTCTACTATGCTATTTATTCAGTAAATATTAAATGGCAGGCACTCTTCTGGGAATATGAAGATGAGTGAGAATAATATTGAATTCTAAAAGACATTATTTGTTAGAGAAATTTAGCAAGTATTTTATTATTCTTAGATTCATAAAAATATAATTATCTCTACACATGATGCCCAATAGCAGAACATTTATGACAAGCTTGACAATGAAACTTATATTTGCAAACTTAAATTACTACGTATGTATCTCATTCCTACAAAGTTAAGTGGGTTTATATCTATATACTAGGACAAAGAAAGCTTTAGACCTGTTTAAGCATAAAAATGGAACCTTCATCAACTCCAAGCTACTACAGTCTATGTACAAATACCAGAGAATACCATATGTTCTGCTATTCACTAAGACATTCCTAGAAATTAAAGGAGACTTTATTGGGGTGGGGCAGATAGTACCTGCATGGTTTGCCTCCATGTATTAATAGTAAGACTTATGGGTATGTGGGAGAGAGAAAAACCAAATGGTGGTCATTTTCATAGATGAACTGTGACACCAAAATAGAACAAGACATCTTACCAAATAGCACCTCATTTCTAACTTCACTAAACAAATGTGTAAGCTACATGGCATATTAGCTAGACAGTGTCATAGGAGCTTGGCCTCTGTGTCTGACTATAACTCACTCTGCCTGATCAATGGGGCTGATGTATTAAAAGAAAAAAGGCCCATTGCTGACTGTGTGTGTGTGTGTGTGTATGTGTTTGTGTGTGTGTGTGTGTGTGTGTTTTGTGTGTGTGTGTGTGTGTGCAGCATCAAATCTGAATCAGATATTTTTTATGATTGAATAGTCCACATTTTCTTTTTAAACTATTATCCATCGAACCCTATTTAAATTCTTCAAGGAGAACTTAAAGCATTATATAAATTTTATGTCTTTTCAGACACATTACAGAATGCAGTAAATTCAGGACATCTCACCCTTGCTCAGCTCACCTCCCTCTGCAGGTCAAGAGAACACTGAACCTTCACTTCCTCAGCTCTCTGTCCTCATTTCCTACTTACCCAGCAAACCTCATTAATTGATGATTATGGGAAGTCTGCCCCACAAACTCAGCTAAATTTGTACCTCAATCTCAAATTTGCCAACTTATTGATTCTATTCATGGGATAATTTATCACCAATGGAAGTATATGAAAATATTTATTTTACAAAGTAAAAATATACTAGAAGTCATTGCTTAAATGTAAATGGGAAACAAATTATAATATCATTTTTAAAATGTATCCCACAGTGAAGAGGAAATAAGTTCTTTGAGCAATAAAACACAGTAGAGCTAATGATTAAAACAGGTACGAACAATGAACAAAACAGAAAATAAAAAAATTGACCTCAAATCCATAATAAGACAGCATAGACAAAAGATGCTATGCTAAACCACAGATTAAAAACAAGCTATGTAACAAACAATGGTACATGAACAACAAACAATGTTGAAGCTTCATCTCAGATCAGGATCAATTTTAAATGTTTAACTGTTAAAATGTAAAAGATTTTAAAAAGTTAAGCATAGTAAGAAATATGTGAGTTTAAAGTAATTTAATAGTGAAAGATACCTATCACAATTTTAAAGTGATTCGGAAAAGTTTTTAACCTTAACTATGAGAAAATAATGTAAATTTGTCATGACAAAAAAAAATGTCAAGAGGAAGTGAAAGATTAAAATAATAAAAGTTTCCCAGCTTCTACCACCAACCTAAGGAGGCTATCTCTCTAATATATATGAAGTTCCTATATTCACTAAGTTAAGAATTCCATAAGCAAAAAGATAAAGAACAAAAGCCAAACTATCCTTAGGAAGATAAATCAAATTTCTTAAATACACTAAAGTCTGTTCCTATTTCTTGGTTTGAGTATGGTTGGGCTCCATATTTCCATGTAAATAAACCATCTCGCTAGTGACATGAGTGGGAGGAGGCAGAGCCTTTACCAGGTGTGTGTAGTGAGAATTCGATTAGGGAGAGTTATGCCCTCAGATGGGATAATGGTATCTTGATCTCTGCTTCCTGTTTGAGATATTGCTGTCTGCTCCCACATAGCCTCCTGTCCTGTGTCACTTAGGCTGCTCTTACCAGAAGCCAACCAGGATGCCAAATCTTGAATCTCTGAAACTGTTTTATAAATAAATTAACTTTTCTTTATATGTAGATGATGTCAAATAATTCATTATGACGACACAATGACATACAGACAAAAGCAGTCTAAGACTAAACTATGATATTATCTTTCCAGATACAATGGAAAAACTGATACGATATTGTTAGTATAGTGTGAGTCATGCTCATACAATGCTCAGGTAAATGCATGTTTATACAGTTCTGTGGATGGTAACTAGGCAATTTCTACAGAAATACCAGTCAGTGAGTACTTCTACTCTGTATTTATGCACATAAATATGCAAAGTTATGTACTGAAATAGTAAGTTAAAACTGTAAATACCAGTAAAAAGGAGGTAACTATGCATAAAGTAACATATAATAGGGAGTTAATGAGTAGGTTTTCTACATTTCCCATCAGCTACATATATGATCTCTGGATAAAGTTCAGAAAAAGACATACACATGCCTTCTGGTCTAGTTTTTTCTTGTTCTGAAATTCTAGCCACTAATCCTTAATCTCTAGTTTGACAAGGAATAAAATTTTTGTTAAAAACAATAGAAAACTGAGGTTTTAGTCTAGATGAAAGACAATCTTTAGTCATTCCAGGAAGATGCAAAAGAGCCATTTAGAGAGATGGTCAGGAAACAGTCACATCTCCGAATTATTTAATTGATTGAAATAGAATTCAGAAAATAAAGAGGATTTCATGCTTTGTGCTTTTGGTTAACACTAACAAAATATGGGGAAAGAGTATAAAAGTATTTGCACCTGCCTTCCTCATTTCCTTTTCTGACTTTGGAAACAGAACGCATAGAGCTGTCTTGATTCAAAGAATAATGTGCGTGCATGCGTGTGTGCATGTGTGTGTGTGTGTGTGTGTGTGTGTGTGTGTTTCCTATGAAAAAGAAAGCTTGAAGATATCTCAGTACCAACACACAGCACTCAAGCCTAAATATCTTGATAATGTTCTGAAACTCTGGTCATAAAATGGTAATTACTTTTAATACAGTGGAACACACCTTTAATCCCAGCACTCAAGATGCAGTGGCAGGTCTGTATGAGTTTGAGGCCAGTTTGGTCTACAAAGAGAGTTCCAGGCCAGTCAGGACTACACAATGAAACCCTGTCTCTCTACCCTACCTCTCCCCAAAGAAAGAAAGAAAGAAAGAAAAAAGAGTAAACAAAGAAACAGAATTACCAAATGAAAAGAAAGCCAAAGCATTTTATAAAAGAAAAAATTCAAAAAAAGTAGACCATTCTTTGATTATTTCTACTTTGAGTAAATTATAAGTGAATTACTCAATACTGAAATTATGCTGTCATTCTTTTTAAAGAAAATAAAACTATGGTTTGCAATTCACCTCTTTCAGAGAGCAACTTGTAGACAAAGTATTATATTTTATTTGATGGATAATTTTCACTTGATCTTCTTGGAACAGGCATTTTGGATTTAATAATTGTAAACATCAAAAATATATGTAAAAAATACATCTGATTAGAAATAACAGGATATTTTAAAGATCATTTTTTTACAAAAAAGATTTGTGAAATAGTGCATATAGGACTGGAGAGATAGAAGACTGACTTCCTCCAGAGGACTGACTCATGTTCAATTCCCCATACCCACATCGTAGCTCATACTCATCTAGGGATCCAGTGCCCTCTCTTGGCATCTGTAGGTACCACACACTGACATAGTACTTAGATAAACATGCAGGGAAAAACAGTCACATACATAAAAAAGTGAATAAATAAATAAATATTGGATGTACAGTTGAAATAGTTCAACAGAGACAATACAGATCATGTTTTAAAAGTTGACTCTACCTTAAAACTATCTTTAGTTGGCCTTTTCTGAGAGCCAAAGTTTTAAAAATGTTTGATTCAATTCAGTTTTGCTCCATTGGGTTTAATGGAGAAATTCATAGCATCACTGTTAGGAATTCAGGTCATCCCTCCTCACTTTGATTCTTCTTCCACTATTAGTTATACTCCCTATACATCTCAGTCTTCAGTGTGTTCCTTGTTTATTTTCTCCTTCCTCTTTTCTGCTTATGTAGGAAAGAGAAAAACCAGTGGTTACACCAGATGGAAGCACTGGAAGGCATTCCCCATTTTCAAAGACTTTCCTTGTCTTTGCCCATTCTTCCTCGGACACACTCACTGTGTACCTACTTCCTAGCAGAAACTGTGTTAGATGAGCTATAATGTCAGTGAACAAACCAATTGCCTGTGCTTAGGTAGTTTTCATTCTAGTGGAGATCAGAATGTGGTTAAATAAATAGGGTATAGAATAGATTTTTAAACTGCTGTATGATGCGAAAGCAAATAATATGAGGAAATAACAAGTGATTATGCAGAAGGGACTATAATAGGAAGTCAGTCAGTCAGGAAAACTCTCTTAGTAAGATCACATATTTCAATAGAATATTAAATATCAAGCAACTGGCTGCAATAAAAACTCAAGGAAAGGTTAATAGGCAATGTCACTAGGAAAAACAAAAACATTAGAATGATGGTTCATTTGTGTATTTTCGCCCATAACTCATCCATACACTATAGATGCCGACATAATCTACTCTACCCCAGAAGGCATACAGGTATTATATTTGACCTCTAGCAGATAAACAAAATAAGACAGGGTGATACAGACATCATAAAAACACATTTTCAGACAGCTGGTTTTAACCAATTTGAAACAGCAAAGAAACTGGAAAAGGGTCTTGAAGGTAAACACAACCCCACAATTATTCTTTCTCTTATGATGGGGACAAAGAGTCACAACAGGAATTAAGCAAGGTTCTCTCTGTGGTCCATAGCAAGGGATCATCTTACCAATCGAGGGGTACTCCTGTGATATCAGGATGGGCTATTTCAGCAGGGAAAGAGGTTTTCATGAATCTTTCATGCTCCCAAATGTGCAGTGAAAATCACCGGTTCCATGCCATCTAAACAGCATAGAGGCTATAAGACAGGCATAGGATATAAGAGCTGTGGGTATGAAACACTCCAACATGAGGCATGGATACAAAGCAGTTTAGCAGATGTGGACATTGTACTAGAAATGAGAAGACAGAATTACCACCTCTGCAGCTTCATGAGGAGAGAAAAAGATATCCACAGGGAATCTACATCTAAGCATCCAATGTGTGTAGTGTGCACTCTATATAAACCTAGCAACATGAGGCCTTCCGCAGTCAGTGGTGCTGAACTAAATTAACCTCTGCATAGGCAGTGAAGGGCAAAATAAGGGAGAGGATTAGCCTAGCACTTGCTGGGGTGCCACCAATCACTAGTTTGGCTACTTTGGTGGGAGAAAAAAAACACAATACTTATAATCTATACTTGCATTTATAAAATGGTATTATTGTCAAGAGGGTCCAACAACAAAGTTTTACATAAACACAAGTTCCTATACTAACAAATAATTTGCATTTTAATTGCATGGTTTCTTTGCTGCTTTTAGAGAAAGAAACTGTATGTTAGTAGCCATAGTGCCAAAGGTAATGGTTGGCAATAGGCTCTCAAATACAGATATGAACTCACAGATATTTTTACATTGAATTAGTCCTGTTCCCTGTTGTATATGACTGAACTCTTCTAGTTAGTAAAATCAAAACAGCAGTAAAGTTTGAACAGAAGTAGTGAAAAAAGGGATGCAGAAGCCAAGGCTTAGTCCCACTGCATAGTAATGAATTATTTTGTATTCTAATTAGATAGTAGCACATGGATGATCACATGCCTAATGTTGAACACCCTACAAATTAATTTTCCTAAAGTTTAAAATAGAAGAGTATAAAATACAAATTAGAAAACACAAGAATCTCTAGATATAGTTTTCCCACTCAACAAGCATTTAATGACTTTACATCCCTATTTTTTCTTTTGTATATTTCATTGTGACAGAATGTGACTCCTAAAACTTGGTATGCATACCTAAACATCCACCCATTCACACACACACACACACACACACACACACAGGGGAAAGGGGAAACAGGGTATGTGGATTAATGAGAAATACATTCTATTGCTGACCTCTGCTCTATTGAAACCCATTCCTGTACAGATTTTTACCACTGGCAATGAAGCCACTTCCTTCACCTCACAGTCTATATGTCAGAAGCCATAAAAGACAGTGAATACAGATAAATACAAAAAGAAAAGGCTATTCAGAGATTGAGAAGCAAGATATCATCAGAGACACAAGCAGTCACTTCAGGCAAGCTGAGCAAGCGATGAACAGAGGCAGTGCATCTCATGATGCTCCAGTTTTTCAGTATAATAAAAGATGTTGTTGACACATTAATGTTCATTGATGAGTCCATAGCCAAAGCTCACAGCAAATAAAGTGTGCAAATTTGAAAGAAACCATAAAAGGAAATAATGAGGAAGAAAACGATCAGAATTCTAGTCTTAAAACCAAACAACGAAGAGGCGACCCAACTGATGGGAAAAATTAGTGCATATTTCTTTAGCTCTTAAACACTGAAAATTTTAAAGATGGAAATTTTAATATTCTAACATCAAATATTAATGTTTAATTAAATACATCTATATTTAATTAACTACTAATATCACAACTATAAAAGTTTAATAAAATGTTAAATTTCAAGTATCTAAATGAAGATGGCCTATGCTGGCCACTAATAATAATACCCATGAGTAATAAGTTTTCTTGATTTGAAAGGAAGATGATATGTGTACATATTTCCAAGTTTGCATATATTTATTTTGTTTGACATCAACTTTCTGGCAACAATCATCTCAAAAGGCTTAATGTTAATGTTCCTGTTGATATTAACACTCCTTAAGCTTAAGAATTCATTAAAAGCTGAACATTTATTTTTCTCTAAAGTATACACATTCTTTGGGCCAGGTTTTATTGTCCTATAGAAAACATTGTTATCCATATTAGTTGGCTTTCTGTTGCTGTGATTAAAGACTAGAACCAAAAGCAATTATGGGAAGAAATAATTATTGCATCTTAGACTTACAATATAAGACAAGAGCTCAGGGCAGGAAGCTACAGGCATAAATTGAGGCAGACTACAGAAGGTCAGTGCTCATTGGTTTGCTTCTAAGCTCAAGGCCAGACATCTCTGTGCACAGCACAGTCCAGTCTGTTCAGAGTTGGTACCACCCACAGTGGTCTGGGCCTTTCCACATCAATCACCTGTGAAGAAAATGCCCCACATACAGGTCCACAAGCTGATGAAGATCATTTCTCAAGTGAGGTTACTTCTTCCCAGATGAGTCAAAGTGACAAGCCAGTCACCAGCCATCCAAAGTGACCAATCATCACATGATCTTATTCCTAAACATGACAAGTTTTACAGTGCACAAAGAGAGAAAAAGGAAAAGAAATAGTGTGTCTGGACTGACATGCACACTTTCCCCTTCCCCTTTCGTGTGTGTGTTGGGAGGAAGTGTTCAGGTATACATACTGTTTTAAGACTCACATTCTATCACAATGGAATATACAAAAGAAAAAAAATGGGCAGGTAAAGTCAGTAAATACCATATCCAAAGATTCTTGAGTTTTCTAAGTTGTACTTTATATTCTTCTATTTTAAGCTTTATGACAATTAATTTAACAAGATAAAATTTGAACACAATTTTGTCTAATCAAGTATTAAAAGTACCCTAAATCAATTTAATATCTGAATGCCATCTAGGGCTAAATGTAGTCTCTTAATTTGGAAACTGATTTAGAATAGCCCATAGTCCCCTCCATCTTGACTCCAGGAAAAAGATTAATACACATTAAAAAAATACAGTGGCAAGACTTCACTCCACATGTGTTTGCCTTTGAATAATCAACCTTTAATTCATTTGAAGGGCAACGCAATACAGTTAATGAAGTTCATTCAAAACCTAAAGTAAATATGGGAAATCTCTTTCTTCCCTTACTACAGCATAGGTTTTAGACAGCAGCAAGAATGGCATTTTCTCCCTCAAAACAAAGCTTTAATTTAGCTTAATGGACTTTGGTTCGCTTTGGCCAGCCCTGCGACTTTATGCATAAATCATTCCAGATACTCTCAGATCTGTATTTGAGGAACTGGATACCCTCACGCTGTATGCCAACCAAATGAGCACAAAGAGGAGCCTTATTTTGCACAGAGAGAATAAATTGTTCAATTCAACTGAGATTAATATAAAAAGAGACAAATGTTGGCAAAGGAAAGGGTAGTCATTCTCCTAATTTCTCAAAGCAAAGAGCATTGGATGACCTGTGAAATGTGGGAAAGTATGTCAGCATCTCTCTTCCCTAGGCAACATACCATTTAATCCACATAAGCAATGATCAAAAAAGTTCTGTTCACACAGAAAGAGGCACTCTTCCCTTGTGCATAATTCAACTCCATTGTACTTATCAACTTACTCTCTTGGCTATTTAAACATAAATGGCAATGACTTGTGTCTCTAAGTCCCAGAGGTTCTACTGCTGCCACTATATTCATGGTGGAATGATCAATGAGGAAGACTGGTTTAAGTTCAGAAGCATGGACCTGAAGTTTTCCTGGCATCTGTTTTGTGTTTTAATAAGGCACTTTGTCTGGCCTGTGACTTCAGTTGTTTAAGCATCATCAGGATTGAAAATCTTAAAAGTGAAAAACTAACCATTGCTATGCCAACAATCTTCCATGTTGAGAAAAATCAGTGTTTTTTGTTTTTTGGTTTTTTTCATTTTTGGAAGATAATAAACACACAGCTTTTAGGCAAAATGTGTACTATGTTCCCTGATGGCTGAAGAGTTCCAAGTTCATCAGTAAGTAAGTACTGTAGTCACAGTGAGCACCATTTCCCATGTGGGCCCTCCATCAGCAGAGAGATGAGGATGTCCCTTCTTTTCTTACTTGACTCTACCCTTGAACTTGGCAGAAGAGCTGAAGTGTTGTGCAACCAAAAATACTGGGACTGTGACAACCTTGAACAACAACAACAACACACTCTGAAGTAGTCAACAAACAGTTAACTTTGGTTAAAGTAAGAGTGAAACATGCCTTTCACACTCAGGGGGAAAAAAAGGTTCAAAATCCTTCAGCAAATAGGAAAGGAACTGACATTGTCTCCTCTAAACCCAGTTTCCAGAGACAAACCTAATGTTTTCTCAATCTGAGTAAGATTCCTTCACATCGGAAACCCATGCTCGGGGTTTCCAGCAAGGTGATGCCCGACATGATTTTCAGGCCATGGAACAGAAAGCCCTGGAAGAAGGCCTGACCAATGACGGTACAGGCTGGGAAAGGAAGGCAGGCTGAGCCTGGATCCCAGCTCTCTGGCATGCCTGTGTGTTCTAGAGGGGTGCCAAGTCATTTCACTAGGGTTTCTTTTCCCTTAACTCATAGCTTTAGCACCAGCAGTTACAGGAATAAAGGGCTGTAGAAGGCACGGGAAAACACGTTTTTACCCATCATGCACCTGGACATTTTCTCTGTAGAAGACCCACAAAGAGCACATTCCCCCCACAACGTCCCTTTTTCATGCCACATGCTTTGGATGTTTGATCCCGAAGTCAACTGTGATACTGTGTCAGATACTGGACGTGGGAGCTCAGAGTTGGGCCAGGGCGTGTGGAGAGCTATCACCAATTCTCCACAGCCGTACCTCTCTATCCCTCTAGGGAACTCCACCCTGGCACATTCAGATCCTTGGCATTGGAATGAGAGAAGACTTTGGCCAGAGTTCCCAGAGACTCTATTAAGTCTTGGAGACAGGAGAAGGTACTGTCAAAATTCCAGCACCTGGTTGGGGCTCTTCTTAGAGACTGCATTCAGGGTGATACATAGCAGCTCAGGGAGACTGTTGGGGTACAGGAAAGGAAAAAAATGTAACTCCTAACAAGAGTTAGGATCTCTGTTTAGAATCAGGCAATCCAGCAAGTGAGGATAGGGGGCCTAAGTTTTATGAGCCCCTACAGAAGCTATGCTGTGCACCCCATAAAGAGTTAGAGAATAAATGAATTTATTCACTGCTTTTCAGTAAAGGAACTGGTAGTTCAGTTTCTATTTTTTTAGGCCCTTAAACAATCTAGGGAAATAAAGCAAAAGAGCAAACATACCTTACAGACTCTTAAAAGACACAGACAGTAATCCTATGCCATAAAGAGTATTGGGATTTGAGTTCATAATTGTCACAGAGACAAGTCATGAATAACTACACAGTCACTATTTTAAAAGTTACCATTTAAAAAAAATCACTGTTTTCCAGGTACTCTTACTTTCAATGATAAAGAAATTACTAGCCGTAAAATTTTTGCAAATACAGCTATTTGATTTTTTTGTGTGTATATGTATCTTTTTCAAGATGAAATTTTTCAATCCATTACCTCATTAAACCCTCCCAAAAGAACCTTCCTGCACTGTGGAGAGACTGAGGCACAGCAGGTAAGTGGCTTGATCAGGTTACACAATGGGTGGTGACCTGAAACTAGAACCCAGTTAAACAAGTCCTTGCCCGGGTTATTGTCCCTATAGTTCCTTCTGAAATTTGATTCTCAGCTGATGGACTGGACAAAGGATACTTGGTTCCCCTCTCCTCTGAGACATCCCAACATCTAGATGCCCACGAATTGACTAGTTAGTGATGTCAAGCTTTTACTAGAGGCTTTACTGGCAATGGATGAGGAGGAAAGGGAAAAAATGCAGAGAATGGCTTATACTTGAGTTTTTATCATCCAGGAAAGGAACTGGGGGCAGGGAGGGGGGGGAGTTCTCTATCATTCAGCTGTAAGTATTTTCAAGTGGGTTAGGAGACTTATTTGGTGTGCAAACTACAGAATTATCTGATGAGTAAAAAATAAAAACCTGACACAGACAAAAAGATCCTTAGACACAGATTTGGCAGCAGTGACAGAAATCCTTTCTCCCTCAAGGGCATTTTCTAACTTGTAATTTAAGAGCACATAAAGTTCAAGGCCTGAGGATTTTCCAAATTAAAAATAAACCAAACAAAACCCCTAGAACTAAAATCCTAGTTACCCAGCTGCTCTGAACTAGGCAGGATCAACAAGATGAGACAAAGATAGACAGGACAGACCCAGACTATACCAGTTAGGTTCTAGAGTCCAAGGTCCTATGCTGAGAAATCCCTTCAACTTCTGGAAAGCAGGATGACCTCATACAAGTTACCCAATCTCTATATGTAAAACAAGCAAGACAACTGACTGGGAAGGCTAATCCAGCTGATTCCTACCCAATTCTGGGTACACTTCCTGGAACAGTAATAGCTACCAAGAAAGCATTGTGAAGTACAGTGTGCCAAGCTCTGTTGACCATGGGGTTCATGTCATTCATTAAACCAAGCGATACACACTTCAGCTGGATTCTCATTTGACCAGGGTACGACAATGACATGGGTTTTACACAGAATATGAAAAAGCTGTACTATTCAGCCTTATTACTTCTGATTTCAATACTCAGAGGTATAAGCTGAGGGATGGAGCCAAGCAAGTGACATAATTCAGGTAAAGCCAATCATCATTCCAGATTACTGTCTGTCTGGAATGTCTCTCCACTTTTCAAAGGAGGCCATCTCCTGAAGGGAGCCCTCTGCTTCAAACAAAAGTAGACAGTCTCAAGGCTCTGCAACCCCATGTGGTAAAAGGTCTATCAGATGCTTGACACTTTTAGGCCTACTTTGGATTACTCCTAGAGCAATATACATTATTCTCTGAGAAGTGGCATCTAGATTATTAAACATAAAAGTAGCCAGATAGCAGCTCATATCTTTAATTATGCAGTCAGGAGCAAAAGGTATTTGGCTCTCAGCCTGGACTACATAGAAAGTTCTAGGTCAGCCAGGGCTACACAATGAGAAAAAAAAAAGAGGAGGAGGAAGAAAAGAAGAAAGAGGAAAAGGAAGAAGAGGAGGAGGAAGAAGAAGAAGGAGAAGAAGGAGAAGAAAGCAGAGGGGGTAAGAGGTGGAGAGTTTGCGAAGGTAGTTCAGTGGATAAAGCAGTTACCATGCAAGTATATGGACTGAATCCCAGAAATGACATAAAGTTGGATGCACTAGCATACACCTGTACTCCTAGTGCTTCCAGAGAGAGGTGGACAGCAGAGGTACCACAATCCACCAAAGCCTGCCAGCCAGCTAGCCTGTCATGTGCAGCAATGAGCAAGGGAACTTGCCTAGATAAGATGGAAAGTGAGAACAGATCCCCAAGGCTGTCCTTTGACTTCCACATACTATCACACCATGCACACTTCTGTACTTAAACACACATGTGAATATGTATATACATACATACTATATATACACACATGACAAAATAACCGTGTTTGTACATTTGTTTTATGAAAACAAGCCTCCTATTTTTTCCTTCTTGCAGAGCAATCAATAGTAACTCTAGAATAATGAGTGGTATCAATTTTGAACTCAAGTATGGGAGAGCCATGGTGACCCTCCATAGGAATGCAATGCCAAATAGTACAGAGAGACTTCAAAGAACACATATTATCAGGGGCTGGAGAGATGGCTCAGCGGTTAAGAGCACCGTCTGCTCTTCCAGAGGACCCGGGTTCGATTCCCAGCACCCACATGGCAGCTAACAACTGTCTGTAGTTCCAGTTCCAGCCAAACACCAAGGCAAATAAATAAATAAAGTTTAAAAAAAAAAAAGAAGAGAACACATATTATCTTGGATATTACCAAGGCCACATCATGTACATAATGTTGTCTATGCTAATGTACATAGTTAAGTAATAAGACTGCAAAGTAACTCTACAACATTTATCTCATGGTCCTGACAACCTACTCTGAGGAATTGAGAAGCCTGAGAGATAGACCAGATCAGATTCCTTTTCAGCATTTCCAAAGCCATAATCCTTTAACTTGGATATATTTCCTATAACGTGCTTGCTAACACCTTTAATAAGCCCAGAGCTGTATCTCCATATAGTTTGGTTCTTCTTGATTTCCTTTTCCTAATTCTAGCTGCAGGAACCCATAGATAATTCTTTTATCCTAGCATGTTTGGTATTGAAGAGGTTCCAGATTACCCCATGTTTATTTTTTATCACCTTATCACTAAAAACACTTTGACTGTTTACTGGTCCAGGTTACTCCTAAAGCATGCATCCTAAGAAGGAAGGACCTATGTTTGTGTCTCTAGTATTTCATGGATAACATAGCTCAGTGGTCTAATGCTGCTGCCCTTAAATACAGTTCTTCATGCTTTAGTGACCCCCAACAATAAAAGTATTTTGTGCTACTTCATAACTATAATTTTGTTACTGTTATAAATTGTAATATCTAATTACACTATATTATCTGATATGCACTATATCTGATATGCCCCTCCCAAAGAGTACACGACCAACAGGTTGAGAACTACTGAGCGAGATAATGACAGATGCATACTGTATTTGCTAAATAATGAATTTATCAGTTTATACATAAAGAATATTGTAATATAGTGAGGCTTACATTCAAGGCCTTTTGTTAGCTGTCCCAGTTTCTGAGATCAACTGTTCACAGGACTGGTGTAATATGGTTGTTCCTTACTAAGTCTTCACATCAAACTTATTCAACTCCCACCAATGGCACCCCTGCTAGATGTCAGGCACTATTCTAGCCTTTTGGCTTCCTAGAACTAAGAAGATAATCTGGCCAGTTGTCTTTAATTAAAATGCTGATTTCTGCCCTAGAGGTACTCCTAAACTTGTGACAATAGGAGACTGTCCTAGGCTATTCTTTGCTTAAAAACTGTTTATCAAGAAACCTTCTAGATGCTATAGCATAGGTTTGCCAGTATAATGAGATGGGTAAAGTTGTTCTACCATACAGAAAATGTGATGCCAGCTCTCATCCAAAAGGACTCTGGGAAAGTTGTACCTCAAAAGTGTATCATGATTGTTTCTGAGCATCACATGAAAAAAAATGTCACCTGTACTTGCAGTAAGAGTAAAAAGGCTCTCTATAGACCAAGCTTCTGTGTTGGCCACAACATGGGGATCAAAGCCAGGCAAAGGTAGTACTAGTTTTCAGCTGAAGCCTGCATCAATGAATGGAGAAATGGGATGGATCCCGGTTTAATTCTAGGAAGCCACAGTCACACATGCTCTAAAATACAGGGCACACAATAGCAGCTTATTGCATGCAGATGTAACTCAGTTAATGAGGGAATTATGTCTCCATCAAGCTAACATAGAAAGAAGATTTCTTAAGTGAAAAGTCATATTCCGTACCCTAGCTACTGAACACTGTAGCCACATAGCTCAGCAACACTATGCATGGTAGAGCATTTATCATTTTCCTCAGGACCCTGTGACTGAGTGTACTGTGGCTCCATTCTACCTCTCCCAGCATAAACAAGAAGTGACATGGTTTATATTGCCAGGAAGAGATCAAGTCACACACACAAACACATACATGCAGGTACACACGCATGCAAACATATGTACACATACATAGACACAAGGACATAAATACACAGACATATACACATGCACACACACACACACACACACCACATTTGTACCATTTAAAGTCAGAAATACTTTTTAATTAAATGTAATTAATTGTTGTAAGTCAGGAACTATCTTTATGTATGCTGATGGGTGAAGAAGGCACACTAGAGAGTTAGAACATAAAAAGGATCATCTTCAATTAATAAAATTATTAAAATATGCATAAGCACTATAGAAAATGCTTACTTCTATAGTAGTAAATACAATACTATTTACAATAAATAGCTCTGTTAAAAAAATTGTTACTGAGGGCCAAAAACTGTGACAGTTATGTCATCGTTTTCACTTTTGAACTGTAACTTTTCAGAATATAAGGTTTTTTTGCCCCCCCACTACTACTGTAAGAAGTTAAATAACAGCAACTTGGCTAGTTCCCACCAGGAAGTAGTCTACCCAGCATGGCTTCTGTAAGAAACTTTTGAGAGACAGCTCTGAGGTGAGCAGCCAGCACGGCACCACTGGGACAACACCTGATAGCAGAGATGAGATCCTGCTTTTCCACACACACACACATTCACATTCTACTTTTCCTTCATTCTCCCCAGTCTACTTCACAGGTCCTCCCCAAGTTTCTTCAGTGGCTCCTATGTCACAGACTGTCTACTACATACAAACATACTGACACTGTTGGCCATTGAACCTCAAGTTGTAGAGTTTGAAATATGGCTTCACTTAAGAATCCTATTGTTCTGGAATCAGCAAATAAAATGAGGATAAAGCAAAGCCAGGCATGGAAGAATAAATCGGTAATCTCTAAACTTTGAAGGCTGAGGCACAAGAATCAGCTTGAGTTCCAAGTCAACCTGGACTACATAATGAAACCGTGTCTCCAACAAACAGCTAGAAGTTTTCATTCATTAGTCTTTGCTTCATAAACTCCAGAAACGGACATATAATTGTACTAAAAGGTTCATCCATAAGCATGTAGCATGGCTGATTTTGTGTCCACTATTACCCCTCACTGCAACCATAAGGGCATTTCTGCATTGAATCTATGGACTCTGTAAAAAGAATATACACCCCTATACCTGAGTGCATGGGTTAATAGCCTTAGAAGGGAAAAAAAGCATAAGGGAAAGATATTCCTTCTTCTCATAGAGCTGGGGTACAGAGGCTGACATTTCTGCTTGGGTAGAGATTTGCACTAGTGGCTCCCAGTCTTCTTGATATTTGATCTAGAATTAGACTACCAGCTAGCCTGAGTCCCCACCTAGAAAAAGGCAGGGTAGGGGACTTTGTGGCTTCCATAATCAAGGTGCTAGTTCCCCATTTATAATCTCTATTCTTATACATTCAAGGAGCACCTGTTCCTCTGGAGACTCCTGACTAACTAGCACTTTAGTGATGATCTGTGCAGGACATCAGTGGCTTTCTATATTCCACAGTAAAATCTTTGTTCTTTAGGAATCTTAGTGATCATCCAGGGCCCACCTTTTGTCTTCAGATGAGAAGCTTGAATCCAGGTGAATTGCAATAATATGTGTATGATAGAAAACCTCTACTTCTTTAAAGTTTTGTTCTTTGATCTATATTCTACTACCATTTCAGTCTAACACTTGGTACAAAAGGGATTAAAAATCCCATGACATAGGCAAGAAAAGAAAATTTAAAATAAACTCTGTTTTCCTAAATTGTGACAATGAACTGTTGATTTTTATATGGGGCCATGAGAAAACAGTTTTATTGCATGCCAATGACAGATGCACAGTGAACATATGATTAGTTTGTGAAATTGAAATGAACCATTCATTAACAATGGCATTCATCAAGCTGAAATTCTACTGATATTAGTCATTTATCGGCATTTGTGGGCATTCTTCCTATTTATACCATAAATATGCATACACTTATAACCATCAAGAATTATGAACAATTACTACCATGAGTTGAGCACACCTTCTGGGCTTTATAAAGGGAGGTAACTCTGGTGATGTATGTCAAATATACTGTACATCACTGCATCGCTGGCATTTTTTTGCAGCTGTGTTAACTCAGTGCTTTTATCTCACAATGTGTTTAATAAATTTGAGGACACAGAGATAATATTAGAAAGTTCTAAGAATATTCTCAAAGTTCTCAACTACATTCACAAAAAATGTAAATACTCACTATCTTGAGCTGGAGGGGAAAACTCAATAATAGAAAATATTACAATAAAATGAATTCTTTCAATCCTAACTTGCTTAAATCTTAGGTAAAAGACTTTCACCAGTTATGATTTGATCTACTAAAGTATGGACTTTAGGTTAGACTTTTCTGATGTCTATGACAGGTCCATTCTAAACCCAGATACACATTCTATCACAAGAGAGGAAAACATAATGGATTCCAGTGTCATTGAATTTATTCAGGAAGAATCACAACAAGCTACAAGTACTCCATCTCTGAGGCCTTTAATCCTCTCAACAGAAAAGCTGAATATTATTTCTACTTCCATTTTCCAGAAAAAAGAAAACTAAGATTCAAAAAATTTAACAGATATAATTCTAAAAATATGCAGAATATGATGTAAAATCCACTTCTAATTACGGCTGTTTTTTACACACACACACACACACACACACACACACACACACACACACACACATTAGTCTTTAATGAAAAACAAAACTGGAGTCATTAAATGTTCTTGCACTATGCCTGGCATCTGCTTTGCATGAAGTCCATATCTCCTTCTGCTGGCCAAGAACCAAGAAAAAGATGAATGCCATGGTGCTGTATGTGGTAGACACTGTTAACAAAATGACTCAGGTGATGATGCCTCTACATTTCTCCTTCTTCCAAGTTGCTTATTTTAAACACAAAAGCTCCTTAGATTTTTCACTGTAAATTGTTAGAATTGGAAATTTGAGAATAATTTTAGAGGGAAACTGTGACTTTCATGGGTTTGCCAAAGTCTGCTGTCTGAAGGAGCCAAGATTATGTTATTTTTCCCCTGAGTGGTGTGTTAGTAGACCATCCCACTTGGCTATGTGGGATAAAGTGTCCCTAAACACTAACCTCTGAGCCCACTCTGGTCTTCTAACTCTAATTTTACATACTAAGAAAGCAAAAGCAACAATGAGTACAATGCCAACTGCAATAATAGCTACAATTTATTGAGTGCTTTAATCCCCATAAAAGTCCCAGGGCTTTGGTTGGCATCACGTAAATGACATCATTATGCAAGATGAAACTGGACTCACAACGACTAAAATTTTTTTTTGCCCATGTTCCCACAGCTAGTAATTGTCAAGGCTGAATTCAGAAAGACTTGACTTCAGAGCCTATATGATTAACCATCACACACGCCAGCTCTGATGAAGCAAGACAGGATGAGTTTTGGACATGTGTGAAGCCCACTGGGACTTTGTTGTCATCTATCAGCTATGTTATTCCCATTTCATGTTCTGCCAGCCATTCAGGTGTAACTTCTTACCAGCTCCTTGACACCTGCTGATTTGGCCATTGCCTACAGATGGGCCAAATTATGTGCTCTCAACCCAAATTCTGGTTGCTGGCTAACCGTCAAGTTTCCACTGAGAGTTCAATGAGCAAATAACATCATGGATCCCTATGCACCATAACCATTTCTAAGTTCATGACATGGCAGGGCTGGGCACACAAGAAAACCATAATTTAAAAGCTACATTATCCATTCTGCTATACACTAGCTGTCAAAAGGAAAGGTCTTTGATTCTTCTGGAAGAACCACCCTGTCACATTCCTACCCTCAACATTCAGCTGGCTGCAGGGTGATGAAATCTGACAACAGCCTCTGACACCATTTACTCACTGAGTGCCTAGACCTCCCACCCAGATGGATCCATAGTTCTAAGTTACCATGCCTAGTCTCAAGCCAAGCCCCTTATATCTTTCCTTTGGACCTATTGGCTGAAGAGGGCTCCATAAATGGGCCAAAGAAACACTACATACCTACCTTTAAGGATGTATTAATCCTAAAAAGCCTCTTTGACAAGAGAAATTTTGCATCATGTCTCCCAATCACCTGCATCTATACAGTCAGATTAGCCATATCCAGTATATCTTCTTGGACACACCAAATGTAGTCTCCCACCCCTAATTACTCAAGCAGGATTACTTGCTAATACTTAGCAAAGTGGGGATTATTTTTGCTTATTTTCATCCCTCCACTGAAAGCCTATTATACCAACAGGGAAGTATCCACCTGACAGACACCACTTCAGAAAGTAAGTGGTGGGGGTACTATACATAATTAATTACTGAATCAGTGCTATTGAGCAACAAGAGAGTGTAAACCACATGTCATTTGCTAGTAATCACATTTATAGGACAAAAGCAAATGAGATGATTAGGAATGTTCTTTTATTAATTCATTATAACCAAAATATCATTACCTTAATATGTAAGCAATATAGGACTAGTGAATGAGCTCTATTTCGGTATCAAGTCATCAAACTTAAGATATATATTTTACACTTGTATCACATCTCGATTTGGATGCCAAATTTCCATTAGAGATATTTTCTCTTAATTTAGAGTTCATGAGACATTGCAATAGTAGATTCACATGTCTAACTGTATCAAGTGTGCTTAAACATTTCCTGATAACAATTGAGTCAGTTTGAAAATGGAATGGCAATTAAAGTAAGTAAAATTAAAACTCCAGTTTTCCTCAGATGAATTAGCTGTGTACTAAGTACACAATGGCTCTGTGTGATGAATGGTAGCTGTCCTTGAGGATTCAATTAGATTGATTAGATGAGAAATTTAAATTGTCAAATATTTCATAAAGTAATTGTAAAGAAATGTTGTTGGTGCCAATTGATTAAATCACCTTAAATTTCTTAGATTTTTCTCTGCTGCTTTAGTCACTTCTTTGCAGCAGTGTAATCCTATGTCATTTTCAATGAGTGCCCAGATGAGACTATAAAAGGATTGAAATACAGCTAGGAAGCTTAGGCTTCAGACTCAGCTCAATCACCAGGGCTCACTCGATTCAGTCTAGTAGCAGCAATAACTGGTGGAATCAGTGGGAGGGGGCAGTTAATTCTTTTGTTTATTGCTGATGTCACTTGACCCCTCTCCACTTTACATTCTTTATCATTGTATATTTATTTTCATTGCCCTAATAGAACAGTGATGAAGTTGATGATGGCAAGATCTTTATTCAGAATAGATAAGGTTGACCAGATGTCCTGAATTTGACTGGGATGACTATGAATCAAGTTCAATAATGTAGTCTCTGCTCCCCTGTTCAGGATTATTATAATTTATGGTGGAACTGTGCTCCTAGCAGGCAATTAGGTCAGTGCCTTGAGAAAGTGAACAGAAAATGATGAGAGACACAGAGTGGTTAGTACTCAACACCTGGCTTCCTCTTCCATATATATATTTAGAAAATAATAAACAGAACTAATCTTTGGAAAGGCATAAAACTGGCCTGACTACCAAGATTTAATTTGCAATTTTTGAAGTTTTAAAGTTTCCTTTGGTCCTTTCATTATTCATGCCCTTTTCCTAATAAATATGTTCCCTCTGTTTCCCTGATTATTAAAATTAGTTTTCTTCTCTGACAGTTTCTCTCAATTGCTTCCTCCACCCAACTTCCTTTCAAGGATTAACTGCCCACAGAGCTTCAGATTTTGCACTCAGTCAGAAGTCTATACACTAGTGGCTGCCTTGACCTCTGGTGTTGCAGACTAATCCTATTCCTCCCAGTCTTTTATTTCCTCTTCAGTTCTCCAGCTTGTTAAAATGCCAAGCTTGTGCTGATTGATTCTCCTGACCTATGATTTAAGAAATGTAGGCAAAGGAAGACAGATTTCTGTTTTATTTTCATTTTATAGCTGAAAAAGGACCCTGGATCAACATTATTTTCTCAAACCTCTTCACTATCCAAATCTGCCTTATATACAGTGAGACATAAATTCATTTCCCTCAAAGTTCAGGAGTGAGATATAGCATGAACAAAATCTTTCTGAACTGTTTAGAAGCTAGAGATTACATTATCTGTCCCAGAGGGTGTTAAACTGTTAAATGAATCAGTTCAAGTAAAGCACTTAGAACTACTACAGAGTCATTGAACAGGCAAATAACACAATCCTTCCCCATCCCTTTCTCATCTCCAGTTCTCCGCTGCATACAGCACAACACTGTGTCCAGCTCATGGGGAGCTCCCAACAAACAGTCTTTTCAGTTGTTCAATCTGACACAAGATCAATTGAAGCTGACTTCCGTGAGTGTTGCTAAGTGTCTTAGTTCCATTTCTATTGCTGTAACAAACACCATGACCAAAAGCAACTTGGGAAGCAAGGGGTTTATTTCATCTTATAGCTTATAATGAATCCAACAGAAAGGGATAGGACCCTGGAGGCAGGAACATAAGAAAAGGCCAATGAAGAATAAGAAATACTGCCTACTGGCTTGCTCCCCATGGCTTACTCAATTTGCTTTCTTATACACCCCAGGACCATCTGCCCAGGCATGGCACTGTTCACAGTGGGTAGGTCCTCCCACATGAATCATTAATCAAGAACAAATCCTACAGTCTTGCTTATAGTCAATAAGGAAGAAGACATTTTCTCAACTGACGTTCTTCATCCCAAATAACTATAGCTTGCATTAACCAAAATCTCTACTAGGATAATAAGCTTTACCTACAAATATGATGCTGTCACAGATACAGAGTTCTGTGTGTCCAACCAAACTGGAATATATATTACTGAACATGGGAACAAACTAAGCAAAAAGTTAAGTGGGTTAGAGAAAGTTATTCTGTAATGGATGAAATCCTATATGTGACTCTTGAAGGTTGGGTGGACAGTCTTTTCTAATACGAGATATTCTATATCATATGATGCCCTGAACAAGCATGATGAGTTGCAAACTCATGAACATGACTAATCAACATTTTGTGATATGACTCTGAGAATAGCTACCCTATCAGCTTGTCTCTCCTACCCTCACCCCATATACACACACTTAAACTCCATAACAATATGTGACCACACAGTGTCATTCTGTCACATCTGAAGCTTTTTCAGTCTTCTTCAATGGTCTTATGTCACCTCCACTGTACTATCTATTTACAAATTTCTGGTTCTTTAGGAATTGCCCAACAGTTTCCTCTCCTTGCAGGCACCTTACATACTACAAGAATACTACACTCATCTGTACTGGTTCTTAGTGTGCCCTCCATGTTATGGGATAATTTCTTTCCTGTATAGCAACAGTATCACCAAACCATCAGCTTCCTGTCTATCTGCCCTGCACTACTAGTTTCTTGCTAGATTCCAAAGTAAATACTGAAGGTTGACATGCATTAAATGAATAAATGGATATAGCTTTCAAGTTTATAATAATCTTTTAGCAAAAGTTAGCCTCTGTAACCTTCATACTACTACTTACTGTCATTTTCATTTGCTATAGAAGAAAACTTTGCTCATAGAGTTTAAACCATGTGACTAAATATTCACTGACAGAGGGTGACACACAGAGAGAATATAGATGAGTTATTTTAAATCTAAATAAAAGACCAGACATGTTCTAGGAAAAGTTTCACATGCATTATCCTGCTTGATCTTCAAAACAGTGCTACATATAGAAACAAGAAGCCCAAAGGGTCCTGATGCCATGAATGATATATCTGTGTCCTGAATGCACACTTTGGCCTTCAAGGCTCATGTCCTTCATTTGAACCAGGCTGTCTCCAAGCTTTAGCCAATGGATACTCTCTGGTACTAAGAAAACAGAATTTCTTCCATCTGTTGCTTACAGTTGGATTGGATAGGTCAGTCACTGTTCAGTATACAGAGTAAAGTGTTCCAATAAAACCGTTCTACCCCTGCACTCTGTTCCAACTGGGTCAGGAGTTGTCAGAGGTCAAGTCCCAAACGCTGCAATGAGTGGGTCAAAGGCTGAGTTCATCCCAGGCCTGTTTCTGGTTAGCTGCCTGACAGTCATCATGTTTTAAGCTAAGCCATTTTCCATATTGTGGACCCTGGGTCTCAATATTGCTAAGGCATTATTTTTTTTGTCCAGTCTTTTTATATTTATAAAGTAGTTTTCATCTCATCTGAATGCTTGACAAAATTACAGCTAGATGGATACAGTGGCTCTTTCCAAAGAGTGACTGACTGCACACAAAGTGAGAAAGGCCTGAGATGGGAGCACTGAGCCTTGAAGTCATTGTCCCTCATTTTGTTGTGTAAGTCAGTGCTCTAAGGTGAGGTGAGGACAGACTTAGCCACTCCTGAACGCTTTGCTGGGCCACTAAATGAAAACGGAATCTCTCAGAATGGAAATGCCTAGAACAAAAACAGTTCTGCTCTCCACACTTTCTGAAAAGCAATGCTCTCTACACCTGTGTGACTATTCCCATTAAACAGCCACCCATGAAAACATCCTCATTTTTCCCAGTCCTTGCTAAGCAGAAATGCCACCATACTGAAATAGATTCCAATGGAATGCTTTAAATTGGAAAATACATATTTATAACAATGAAAATTAGAAAGTGAGAAGTGAGAGAATTTAGATCCCTTGAGGCAGATGCTAAGAAGCAGCCTAAGTAGGAGAATGTGGGCTCCATGTGTGGTCATAATGTCAACTTTCCACAGAGAAGCAGGAGTGTGTATTTCAGCAGATACCAACTCAACTCCTAAAATTCTGTTTCTGTTAGAAAATATGTTGTTGTTGTTGTTGTTTTCCTAGAGACAATGTCTGAATCTCTAGGAGATCCACACACAAGTCATCAAGTGCTGGAAACCGAAGCTAGAGTCACTAATTTGCTATTTATTGTAACAACAGTGCCTGGTGTTTACACAGCACATTCCATTCTGTGATCTCCAAGAATGTTATGATCCTTTCCACTAAAACAGATGGAGAAACTAAGGCACGAAGGACCACCCACACAGTCATCCCAAAGAGCCAAGAGCAGAAGCCATCTTACTCACTGACTGCCACCAATCCCTCTGTCAACACCAATTCCAGATTCATCTGATTCACCAGGCACAGTATCAAGGCGGTGAGCTTCACACAGAGAGACAGGCATTATCAACACCCTTGGTACAATGGCTGGATCATCTGACTCACAGCCTCAGATGAAGGCCACCACTGAGGCTGGAGCTCCAGATAGCATCCTGAGAGAGTTTCTATCTATACCTTTGACCTAAAGCGTCATCCTTGACATTTTACCCCTTAAGCTTCGATTTCTCTTAAGTATAAATATTAGAAACAGATATGATACTTTATGTTATGTTATTATTGGTCTTTCAGAACTTGTGAATCCAGCCTTTAAACATCAGCATGAACATGCTGAGGAGGAGAGCTGGGTGGGGTGTGTGAGAACAGACAGCAGGGCCGCAGAAAAGAGGGTTTTGGCAAAAGATAGATCATCAGGAAGAGCCTGGATTGAATTTGGAACCCCAGAAACATTTACCTTCCTTTTTAAACTGCTCTTCAGTGACTTGTAGACAACATTTCAATTTCTACAAAGTTCCTATCTTAAATCATATGATAATTCTTTTATGAACCTCTCAGTTTTTTCAGAAGTGGAGTTTAAGACATTCTATTCAGGCCTTGAATTTTGAAGTATTTCAAAGAAATACTTGAATGATGTGCGATGAGAGATTTGAAATTGGCACAGAAGTTGCCATGGGAGATTATCTGGGAGGTGATAAAGTTTGCCTGAGCTGTGGAATACAACCAATCAGGACTGCCTTCCTAGACACAAGGTTTACCTGCCCTATGGCCTGAGTGGGTTGCCTAACCCTCCAGTACCTCCATGGTTTATCTATAAAACAAGGGTAATAACACTTACCTACTCCACAGGTTATCAGGGGGATTAAGTCCAGTAATATCCTGAAGGTTAAGAAAAGGCTGAGGCAATGTACGTGCTCTCACTGAGAATTAGAAAGAACACTGTGGTGCCAAAATCCAAATGTTTCTTAACCAGGAAGCAATAAACAGGACCAGTCAGAGGCACTCATTCATATTACTATCAAAAGGTGCTATCTGAATATAAAATATACATGCAGGCAATTTTAAGAATAACTAAAAATTTGGAGGCAATATATTGCAGTGGTCACAAGAGAAGATCCTGGAAATTTTAGTTACCAACCAATTATGCCTTGAGCAAGATGGCTTTCTTCTTGGGGCTTTTGTTTACTCATTTACACATTGGGACACTGCTGAAAATAATAACAGAGCTCCTTTCTTATAGGGGCCAAGAGTTTTAAATGTATTGAATATTAGCTTTGCATTCTGAGACTATAGTAACTTAGAGTAGGGGTGAGTGACTCTGTAAAGCTTAGCTGGCCTTGACAATAACTTTTTCCTTGGCATTATTTTAAGTTCAAAGGAATATAGTCAATTTATAGTAAATGTCTCTCCTTAGGGAGCAAGAGTGAGTGAAAAGGCCAAGACACACGGGATTAGTATATAAAAAGCACTATAATAGGGCTGGGTCAACAATAAACTTCTAAGAAGCACTTAGCATTTTCATCTCATTTTGGTGATGGGACTAGTGTCCAGCTCTAGTCAGCTGTCACTTAATTGAATTATGCTAAATATAAAACTAAATTTATGTGTTTTAAGCTATTTAAAATTATATACATTGCTAAAAGTAGCTAAAGGTAAGGGGAAGATTGGTGATATTTGTTTCTTGCCTACAGCAGCATCTTTTTCATTCTGTTTCTGCTTTCTTTCCACTGTCTTATTGGGGTTCCCCAAACATAGGCCATGCTTTGCAAGGCTCTGTGTTTTTGTTTGTTTGCTTGTTTTTGTATAAGCCAAGAAATCATGAACCATGGCCAGTTGTTTTGCCATTACCAAGAGAGTTCTCAATCCAAATATAAAGCTGGTATCATGTAGATGAATCTGGTACAGTCTTGTATATTTCCACTATTTTTGTTTGTCAATTTCTGCCTTTTAGTACTGTTGTCTTCTCAGTGTCACTAATGACCTAATGACTGTTTGCTTTGATGTAGCCTGCTGGTCACAAACTTTCTGGTGTGTGTGTGTGTGTGTGTGTGTGTGTGTGTGTGTGTGTGTGTGTTCTGAAGTGGACACGAGTGACTATATCATTCATAAGGACAGCAATTGTCAAACCTCCAGGGAAGACCAAAAGGCCATTGTCCATGGGTCTGTCAATCATCTTTTTTTTTAATGCTACCTTTTATTGTTTGTCAAAAAGAACAAAACAACAGCCTACTCTAGTATTGCATTGTTGAGTCATTAGCTTCCCTGACTCTAGCATCTTTTAAAGTAGGACTTTTAAAAACCTGTGTTCTGTGTTACACAATGTTTATGAATGTCAGCCTATGCCTAGTATATAGTAGATGATTGAAAACTACTAGTTATCTCTTCAAATTATATGACTGGTATCTAGGAACCATAGTGTCTTTCATTATGATGCAGTCAATGTTTACTGAAGACCTGAAACATTTCCAAATCTTTTTAAAGACTTCAAACAGAAACAAATGATTCATGATTCAAAAAGAATATCCAAACAGTGTTTCAAAGAGATGTGTGGGAAACCACCATGAAAGGACTTCAGTGTGCTGTCTCATAGTGTTGCTCCCTTTTCAACAGCAAACACACCACACAGACCTGGTCTCCACAGTGAAAGCTCTAGAGCTAAAGAAAGGACAGATCTTCAGAACATGGCCCCTGAATACAGACTAGGTTGTCTGATGGAGGTTTCCATGAAACATGCTCATTTTTCTTTCCTGTGTGTGAGGTCTAAAGCTCCTTGATCTATGAAGCCAAACTCTCATTTCTCTCCATTAAGAGTGGCATTCTGGAGAGCCACACATTTTAAGTCTAATAAATTGTCATTGTAACAGTTGCAATTATGAGTAAATTTCATCTTGAAAGAAGCCACAGCCCTGTAACTCAATAACTATGTACCAAGCTATCATCATAATAAGGATAAAGGACCTCTGTGTCTTCCCAGGCTCTTCATCAGTTTCCACAGTACAGAGAGTGGGGAAGAGAGAGCTCCAAGGATGTGCTTCCTCTCTCTCCCAGAATACTCATTCACCAACTTAGGTGCTTATGAATTCATAAGCAGTGTGTGGAAGCTTACAAACACACAGATAGATTATTGATGTTACTGAGGTGCTAAAGTGACTGATGAACCTAACATGAACATTAGCAAACTTATAAAGAAAAATGCTTCCCTGCTGCTGCTCTAGGAAGATGAGTATCAGGGCCTCCTTGAAACAAGAAACAGGCCTGTTTCTACCAGGAAATGCCTGATATCGTTTCATGTTTGGCTTTCTATGTTTCTATGAACTGGTTATCACACATATTAACATATTCGGATCCCCCAGGATGTCCACTTTTATAAAGTTTATCACTACAATACCTTCCTGTAAAAGCTAAACGCAAATTTTCTATGAGTCTCCTCATCCTTGTTCATAAGCTCAAAGCTGCAATTGTTGTTTCAAAATAAAGAGAAGAGGGATGCTTTGGGGATCTTTGACACCATACAGTAAAACTGAAGCACCGTTCTTCACTCATCTTGTGACAAAACCACACACAAGTTCAAAAGTATGGGGACTTGATAAATACTTAACAACTTTCTGTGGGATAACAGAGTAAATGAACAGAACAAAGAGACTATCTTCAGCCTGATATAAATGCATACAGGAAAGTGCATACAGGGTGTTGGGGAAGGATGCACACACAGAGGCGTGCATGTAAAGAATAAAGGAAACTATACTGCCTTCTTCCATAGAAATGCAAGAAGCAAGAGACAAATCTTTGTCCAGTAGACACCTGGCAACTGCCTTTTCACTTGGCACTACTCCTCTAGCCAAAGCAAAACCACAATCTGATGATGAAAGTCACCCCTCCACCTGCTTTTCAACTAAAGCCTGCATCAACCAGACTTACGGCTAAGCAATTTGATCTGGGGTAACCATGGGTACATAGCAACACCATGAAATATTTATTGGTGGTTACTGCTTCTTCAATCCTCCATATCCTGATACTTTTTCCTAATTGCATTGTTTTTCTTCCTTGCCATCAAATCTTAGTACTTAAAGGACAAGAACAGATCATGCTTACTTTCTGCTAGGATGAAACTAGAAATTTAAAATATATGTCTTGTTCAGGAAAGAAACCTCTTTCTTTGGGCTCTTTGGGGAGGCAAGAAGGCTTAGTGGGTAAAGGTACTTGCTGCAAAGCCTGACAACCTGAGTTCAATCCCCCAGGACCATAATGAAAAGAAGAAACCAATTCTGACAGGCTGTCCTTTGACCTCTACCCGCCCACAGTAGAACATACATAAATAATTAAATGTATAAAAATAAAAGAAAATGGTAGGCTCTGAGCCCAGTTGGGGGGGGGAAAGTCCTCCATGATCAAAATATTTTAGATGATGAAATCATAGCAGTTAAGGATATGTTTTAGGTTCCCATGTCAAAATAAAAAATGTAACACAGGTTACCAACCTGTTTATAAACGACATGAGAGACACAGAACCATGGTTTTCTATAAATCTTAGAATTCATTCTCCTAGCCATACTTGCATGTCGTCATAGATTTGAGAATTTAGAAGTAAACAGCAAAAGATAGATGATGTAAAATCATGTAATAGCAGATTTAGAAACTAATGATGTTCAGGTTATAGCTGCCACCCTCATAATTACCACAACATGTCCTTCAACTTATCAATGGATTATCAAGTTGAAGTACATCCATAACACACCAGTACTCAGCAAAACAAACAAACAAAAAGAACATATTTTGGATATACAATCTTCTGGATAAAATCTCAGAGATGCTATATCAAATGCAAGAGCCCAGACTGAAAAGACTATATGCTGAAGAGTTCCCTTCATCCACCCTCCAGAAAATAGATAACTATAAGGATGAAACACAAATTAGAGTCTAGTGGTGTAGGTAAATTAAGCTGATAAAAATAAATATTCATCTCCTATGAAAATTGAGCATCATTTTGTCTTCACTGTCGTGGCCACTATATAACCGAAACCAGTCATAAAACTTCAATACAACCACATCAAAGTAAATTTTACTGTATACAAATTAACCAAGCCACTTAAAACAATAAGCCACTCTCAAATTTACTACCTAACAGTGGACAAAGATTTCTCAGACAGGCTCTGTATGAAAACAATTATGTAGGAAGAGACTTGAAGGAAATTTTAAGTGGCTATATTTGTCAGGAACTATTGTTAGCTTGTCCACACACTGAATGACTATACACTTGAGTGTAGCTATTGCATCAAAGAGAAAAATGCAAAAGCAGAAAATGAGCTGTAGTTAATGTTCATGCATGCTAGTGAGATGGACTGATATCTTCAATGCACTTTGAAATGTCTATTTCTTCCTCTGTGCAGACCCTGTATTCATCTTCTTAAAGCAGCACTTAAGAAGCATTTTCCTTTGTAGGTATGCTGATATGTATAGAGCTTGTTTAACTATGGATCTCATTCATACATGACCCTAAACTTGAGCACTGCTTATCTAACTATTATTGAAGAAAATTAACTTGTTCAGAATGCCTGTGGTTCTCTGCCATTGAATTAAGTTACCATCCAGGTACTGAAACTTGCTACTTGAAGAAAAGTATTGCTAACTTTAATTTCCAATTATGTAATCCACCGTTCTTTAAAATCTATGTTTGATAGATATGAAACTAAGAAGGGCCAGTTCTATACACTGGTGACTTGTCTTGTTATCCCCATGTCTTGTTCATAGGTGCCTTTGCCCTCTCAGGGCACTTCAGCAATCACACGCTTGATGGCAGGCCTGACTCCTGACCCAGATCCTATTAGTTAATGCTAGCTGCACCTAGGACTCAAGTCTATGGAATCTGAATGTCCTCCTCTGAAAGGATTGTGTGATGAGAGGGTTACTTTTGTGATTTCTAAAATCTAAAAATCTTAAAACAATTGCTTCCTCTCCAATCATATAATCTGAAAGGTGATGGCTGATGAGAAAGCTGATAAATTCTTTCCTTTCAAATGACCTTCTTTTGGCAGCTCCCAGGTAAACTACACCAAGTTCCCAACCAGCAGCATATAGCACACACACACACACACACACACACACACACACACACACACACACAAGCTTAAAGATCAAGTGTGCAGGAGAATAGTTTGTGAAAAGGTTTTACAAAGTATTGGATAAGTTTTTCTTTTTTATATTAAACAAAACAAAAATAAGTCACTGTCGGAGGGGACTTGATTGCTGTATTATAGGTACTTTTAGAAGCAGATAACCAATCTAAAGTCCCCATCATAGAATACATGAAAAATAATTATGGTTATTTCATCATGTCCTTTATAGTAATACTGTGTTTTCAAGGCACATTTCCTGAGAGAGAAATAAGAGACATCTACTGACTTACTGTTGTCATGGATACTGAGATTTGGAGAGTCCTTATTGTCAGCTGTGTTTCTCAGGATTTGGTTTATTTTTTCTACCTTTAATCTTAAAATGATTTAGGTGTAAATTGAGGTTACTGTATTTACTAAATAATATTGCAAGGTGCTGAGTTAAAGTTGAATTTAAGATAAATGACAAATATTTTAGCAAAAGTATGTCCTGTGTTACATTCGATACAGACTCAACTGAAAAAAAATATTTTCTTTGGTAGATATAAACTTGGGGTTAATTGACTTGAAAACTTTCTAGAAGTACATTAATTGGTATTTTGTGTTATTACTTCACAGTGTGGAGGTGTTGTGTATGGGTGCAGACTAATATTGAAGACCAGTTTCTGGTATCCTACCTGGACTTCTGTAGCCAAGATGAGCTCAGCATAGGAAGAGACTAGGTGAGGCCCTAGCTTCAGCCCAGAAATAGCCCAGTGCCTTGTACTTCGTAAGCTTTCCAAAATGGCCAAGGAGAGAGCAAAGAGACAAACTGTTGGTTGTCTAGATCTGTTCTCTTGTTCCCAGGAGATTATGGCTTTCCTAAGGTTAAGAAAATCCCTCAAGGCGCCTAAACTGGACTTCCTCTATAATCAAATAAGTGACCACCCTAATGGTCATTATAGACCCTTCATCCAGCCACAGATGGAGGCAGAAGCAGAGATCCATAGCTAAGCACCAGGTGGAGCACCAAGGAGGGAGAGGGAGAGGGAGA